>MNCI01001980.1:360760-380668 GCA_015680685.1 Gnetum montanum | reverse complement strand
GTTGTATCATTAGTGTATATTTTGGTTGATGCATTGTTTTCTTTTTGGTAAATTCTTGCGGTTAAGACTTTAACTCTTGTTCCAAATGAGATTCCCAGAGCCTATGAACTCTTTGAATGTGGGTTTATCAAGGCATTAAGGGCATGAGCCTGCTTTGGGGAGGACCCACTGACATTCCTATTTGGTGTACCAGTTAAAATTCTTTCCCTTAACATATTTGCAATCCACTCTGTTTGTTCATTTCCATCTTGACATCCATTTCATTGATGTTATAGTTGTCTCTTTTTCTCCATCTTTCTTGTTCTTTATTCTTTCTCCATTCTATTGCTACCGGAGGTTCACTCTTAGTCATGGGGGCTGGACCCAAATTTTCTTGATTTTCTCCTAACCCCTACACCTTTGATAGTCACCATTATTATATCTTCAGATCTGCATAAGCCATACCACAACCCAGCCAATGGACCTTTTACTGAAGCAAGGTATCAACTACATTTTGATTCATTTACCCTTGCTAATATAAAGACTGTGTTGTGTGTGCAGATGGTAATCATGCAACAATGGATTGGATTTGGAGGGAACACTTGGAATGGATCGGTACTGAAATAGTTATACAAGGAGCAAGATCGATGGCGCACTTATGGATAGACAACGAAAGGCACAATCTTGGCATTGGCAGCAGCAAAACTTCTTTCTCTCTCTCTCTCTTTCTCAGCTACCAAATGAGGCCTGATGTCAAATGTATAAAGTGTTCACTCTTATTGTCGTGAACACTAGTTTTATCTTGTCTTGTAATCATGATCCGTTCACATATCATCCCATTCACCATTAGTTCCATTTGAGTCAATAATCCCATACCATCCCAATATTTTGTAAGGAACTCGAGGACGAGTTTTTATTCAGTCATGGGGGTATGATGGGCCACGATATCGCGTACACGATATCGCGTCTTCCCCTGCAATATCACGTACGTGACATTGCAGTGCACCGCCAAATCTATAAATAAGAGGCGGCTCTCCCTTGTTTCTAAGTCTAGGCCTAGACTGTAGTGAAACTCTGGCAATTTTACCTCTCTAGAGATAGAATAATTTCCATGTGCCCATAGTAGGAGCTCCAAAGTGAATGGATCTTTATTCAAGCAAATATTGTAGCTGAACACAAGTTTGTGTATNAAGGTTGCATTGGTTCAGGGTGTGAACGGTAAGTGGGAATGGATACTGATGCTAGGTTAATTAAGGCTTAGTTAGTTAGTTAAAGTTAGTTAATTAGTCTCTTCCCCCTTCACCTCATTAGCATAGGAGATAAAACAGAAAAGATATAAAAATCACATACCCCAGACTTACTTAACCATACAACCGTGACAAATACAAGTAAGTCTGGGAAGACAACGAATGATTAACCTTAAGTGTTCCATAAGGCGTGTAGGCACTTAGTCTGCAGAGTTCGACTGGATCGTGCATGTAATGCTCGTATTCGTATGGTTGAGTGTAGGGGTACCTTGCCACTCATCAAATTGTTAAGCCATCTCCCATTAAAATAAGTCCAACATTTTGGTTTTTGAGACTTAGAGTAATGTCTACTATACTATCTTCAAATTCAACCAACTCACTAGTCATTATGTTGTAAAGACTATGAATATCATCAATACCATCTCCTACTTGAAGCATAGTACCCATATTAACCACTTGGATTTGGTTATTATATTGCTTGATTTGTTTATATATTATACCATGAATTAAACCACTTATAAGAACTACCAAAATTATCCTTTTATTTTGGTTCTAAGCCTACCAATATTATATATGATTGGTAAAACATGAGTTAATGTTTTTTTGTAGATTTAATATTTTTTTGCGATTTTGATTTTTTTTTTCTTTTGGAGAGAATCTCAGATTTTTTCAATGGATCTAACGTTTCTTCAATGAATCTCATTCTTTTGGGGTCTAGTGTTGCCCACCTCCCCAATAATATAGTTGATCATACATAGATGTAATTCAATATTTAAACAATTTTTTATAAATGTTAAAAAATTTTGTAATGCATTATAGGACACTTGGTGTCGGACTTAATTAATTATTTTTTGTTGTTCAAAAAAATAATTTTGTTCTTAGAAACCTTTAATTGTTTTAAATTTACTAAAGTAGCTTGAATGGGATCCGCTTTTTCTTGTATGATTTGTAAATATCTATTTACTTGAATTTCATTAACTCTTATTTCAATTTTTCACAAATGAGCTTCCTCTTTTTGAAGTTAATGGCATGCTCCTTGACATAATTCTTTAGAATTTGAATAATACTATAAATTTTAGATTTGTAGTTATCTAATAGATTAGTTAATGAAAGTAGATGAACTATTCTTAAAAATATTGGTAAGTTAGAATAATTAAGCTCTTCCCAAACTAAACATGAAGCATGCATTTAAAGGTACCAACCTTGCATCTATACTAAAATAAAATTTGTATAAACAACAAACTTACCAAAATATTAGCTTTGAAGTATCTTACATCAAAGGAGTCTCTCTCTATCTCACAACACTTTTTTTAGCCATCAAAATACAAATTTTGTTCAAAAAATTAGTTAGATACATCAAATCTTTTTTATAGATATGTATGCTATATATTGAGAAAATCTTCAATGATATCTTTCTTTGAAAAAACATTTACAAAGCTAGTGGAAAGAATACACCTTATTATTGTTATGTTATACCTTGACTTCAAGTTCGTGTTAGCCTAGTAGTAAAAGTCTTAGCCTAGCAAACCTTGGTCATAGGTTCAATTCTACTGGACAACATTGAATTATAAATTAGAAAAAAAATCGTAAAATAAATTCAAAAACTAGTCCAATAGATCAAAGCATCTTGGTGGATGTAAGTAAAAATTTCAGTTTTAGCTTCATATATATTTCCATTTTATCTATTGGAATTTTTATTGTATTTGTTTCATGAAGGTTTGTATATTAGTATTTGCCACTCTCATTTACATGTTCATGACCTTAGATGTCAGTGTTGCAACAAGGAAGATTTATTCATAAATTGCTTGTTTACTTGTTGCCTTTAGGCTTGGTGCAACGCATACTTACATGGTTTTAAGCTAAGATTAGAGAAAGGTTTATTTGATGATAATCCTCAATTTTAAGGATTAATGCTACACACTTGAAGTTGCTTTCATCTCCATAATTTTTATGCCATTTGGAAATTTTGATGTGATCTGGTTTATCATAGATTCTCCAACTAATGTTCTCCCTTTGTTAGCTCAAGGTTACATCAATCAAAAACTCATGCTTTAATTACAATATTGAATACATTCTTTCACCACTTTTTGTTTCTATTTGTATACAAAAGAACTTTAGCAAGAATTGAAAACCCAAAAAAGACACTTTTAAAAAAAGGCATAGACATTTCTCAAAGAAAGAAACATCTTTATCATTTTTCTACCCAAAACGTAGTTTTCTTTAAAAATTAGACTTTTTCTTTTATCTTAGGGTAGAGCTTTGCTTCTCTTCGATGCTTCTTGGATACACATATTTTAGTTTTTTGCAACGAGGTTATTTTCTTTCTAACTTGATAGAAGGTGAGTTACTAAAAAAATGACTTTCAATTGAACCATCCACCATGCCAGTAAGCAACGAAAGGCATTGATGGAAGGTAGCATAGGTAGTGTAATCATACAATTTGAACCCAAGGCATTTGATTCAATGCCTTTGTCTTCCCTTAAAAAAACACCAACAATACTAAACCCCAACAAGCCTTACCATCATGAAGTCATTGTTCCATGCAGGTAATGCCTAGACAAAACAAAAGGAGGGGGGGAGGGGAGGAAACGGGTGGGGAATAGATTGTCAACGAGAAAAACATGCAAATTCTAACTTTTTGTTTATATTTTGTTTTTAATTGCCAATGGAATGGTATGAGCATGGCAATCCCACCCTCCAACAAAACCGTTTAATGCCCAAGAACATACATGCATACATACAGCGACCTCACGGATGACTCAGGTGGGACTTTTATGCGTTTATTTGCAAAGGCTTGAAAAACGTATCTTGAAAACGACAAAACCAAATGAATTGGAATTGGGGCACGGTCCTTCACGGACGTGCTTGGAATTTGACGCTTTTTCCTGCGTTTTTAGGTTCTTTATGCGAAAAATATGCTTAAAATTTTTAAGGACCGCATCAAGTTGATGCACATACAAATTTTTATGTATCACTTATATTTCAGTGTATATATTTATGCATCACTCATATTTCAGTGTATATAGTTTATATATATCTTGGTAATAATAATTAATGAAAATATATTTTATAATAGTGAGAAGCTTAAAATCTTTCATGGTTATAAATGTAGTTTTATTATTTTTTATTTAGGACTAATTTCTTAATAAATTGGATCAAATGCAATAACTACAACATTATCCATGAATTCAATTAGATAGTTAGATACTCATAGATTAATTATGGTTTATAAGTTTTATGTGTTACTGTTGGTGGTAACACTCCTATGCCAACACAAGACCTTGATTAAATAAGTTCTAGTCAATTAATAGTTAAAAATCCCATGGTTTTAGCTCATTATCTTGTAATGAAACTGGGTGCAAGTTTGAGTCACAATTTAGAAATGGCTTTATTCCTCAATAATTATCATGTTGGCCATACATCATAAAGTATGTCTACAGTCATTTAATGATAACTTAAGTGTGACTCTATCTACTAACCTTTATCTAACAAGCCAATGAGATTGTTGCTTATGCAATCTATCATTATCTCTTGTTAATAAAAAAAATAAAACAAAAATAAAAAAAGAGGCAAAGGAGTTAGGGTGTGAAATGATTGAAAGTTGGTATTCACAAATACCAACTATGGTACCATCTCCCTACTGACAACTATCAATTATTTAGCTTCTAGGGAGTTTCTTAATTTGTAACCATTACTGTCCATTTATAGTGGTCATCCATGCTACCTTTCCTCCGCAAGTTTTCATGTTTGTCCCACCTTCTATGTAAATGCAAACATTACTTGGGACAACAATGAAAGTTTAGTTGCAATTTCCATTCGCTACACAATTTAAAACCCGTGATCGATTTATGGCTAATCTGCAAATGATACACAAAAGAAACAGAAGTTGCATAAAATCTACACCTTTCCTTGTCAATTTTCACTATGAATGGAGGCATGCTTGGTTAGTTTTGGCATGGTAGAGACTCTAGGAATTGTAAGGGAAAATTGTGGAGAATTTTTCGAAGCCTTCTCTATGACTCTAACAAAAATGGTGGCAATGCGAGCAGTTGCAAGGTGGCTTCTCAGACAGTGCTGTTGTAGATGGTTGCAAGACAGGTTGCAACAAAAAAAAAAGCATGAGATGGTGATGCAATTTTTATTCTCCCATGAAAACAAAAGTTTCTATTTCTAGTAGAGTTCTCTTCTGTTGTTGCATATTTTTGCAATAGCATGTTTCTCTTGAGCCAAGTCCTTGTAGCTGCCTATTGAATAGGAGTTGAGACATGGTTCCCTATCATTTTTACCTTTGCACATTCCTGCAGCCGTTACTTGTGCGTGGGTGGTGGGAGCTACATGTTTTTTTGCCACATGATTGATGATGTCCATTGCAGTTTCTACACATGATCAGTGGACATTACAGTGGACATTATGCGCAGATGGTGGCTCCTCATGTGTCAAACTGGTCTTTATAAATTCTCTAGCAAAGAAAGAGGACAGACAAGAAGCAGAAAGCTAGCTATAGTGGTGGGGTTGTCTCCAAGTGGAATCATGATGGAAAATATTAGGGTTTTCTCTTAATTTTTTTCCCTATTTGGTAACTCTCCTAGAGGCAGTTTGGTGCAAAGCATTGGGTAGATTCAACAGTTAGAGGTTGCAAGCTCGTTAGAAGAAGTGTGCTTTTTGCAAGCACTAGTAGGCAAGGTTGCACCAAAATTCATTCCCTCTCTCCTTGTTTTTTAGCTAAGTCATCATTTCATTCTATCATTTTATATTTCTGCAACTAAACTATGGTCTCTGTGCTTTGGATTAAACACAGAGCCCATTTTACTTTAGAACTCAGATTAATCCTATCCAAACTTGATGGGACACAATATCGCATGGGTCACGATATCGCATCCCACGTGATATCTCGTATGCGATATCATGGTGCCCCGCCAAGTCTGTAAATAAGAGGCGGCTCTCCCTTTGTTTCTCATCTAGATCTAGACCTTTAGTGAAACTCTGGCAGTTTTACCTCTCTAGAGATAGAATATTTTCCATGTGCCCGCAGTAGGAGCTCCAAAGTGAACGGATTTTTGTTCAAGCAAATATTGTACCTGAACACATGTTTGTGTATGGGAATAAAGACAAACTTCTTGGATAAACCTTGCAGTGCATGGAATAGGCTAATTAGGACTTTATTTACTGTTATTTATTGTTTACCGTTTAAATGCTTTATTAGTTATTAATCCTTTCTCAACCCTTCTCTCCTAGTTAAGTGCCTCAGTACGACCGCTTCGAGCACATGTGTTTCGAGCACATGTGTTACACTTGGTGATCCCAGCAACAACTAGCGATTGGTAACCAAGGTTGCATTGGTTCAGGGTGTGAATGGTAAGTGGGAATGGATGCTGACGCTAGGTTAATTCAGACTTAGTTAGTTAAAGTTAGTAATTAGTCTCTTCACCCTTCACCTTATCAGCATAGGAGATAAAACATAAAAGACTATAAAAATCATATACCTCAGACTTACTTAACCATACAATCGTGACAACTACAAGAAAGTCTGGGAAGACAACGAATAATTAACCTTAAGTGTTTCATAAGGCGTGTAGGCACTTAGTCTGTGGAGTTTGACCGGATCGCGCATGCTACGCTCGTATTTGTATGGTTGAGTGTAGGGGTACCTCGTCACTCATCATAGGCGCCGTTGCTAGGGACTAAGTGTTTGTGCGCTAAGTAGAACATAGGAGATCACTCACATCATTGGGAGCTTAAATGAACCTTAGGGTTAATTAAATGAAAAATTTATATAATGGTTAATCAGCACACCGAATTAAACTAAGATGTCTTCTTCTCATAAGAGCATTTCACCACCTAGGGATCATACAAGTAACAATCGGCAATCCAATACACATAACCAAAATCCGCTAGTTCCTCAACAATATAGGGTGGTATATACTCATCCCGATGAGTACATACCCAATTTTACTTTTATCCTCCATTAGGATGAACAGATGCACTAGAAAGACTTTCAAGGTAACATAGTGTTACCTCCAGATCGTGCAGTCCTTGACATGCTTCTTTGTGCTCTTGCACGGATAGGCATGACACAACTATATGCTGAGTACGTTATAGGTGATTTTGGCACAAAGGATTACAATCCCACATCAGCACAACATTCAAGGGACTCAAGGAAGGAAAGCCACCATACATTGTTGAAGGGCAAAGGGGTCCCACACATCCTAAGTGAAATTGGAGATGGTGAACCACTTATAACGGGTTCTCTATCGAAAGATGTTCCCCCTCCTAATGAAAGTGAGAAGGTGCGGTATCAGAACCTATGCTCCACAATACACAACTATGGTTTTGATCCCCGTGAACACCAGCTATTCACTGAGGGAACAACAACACATGACAAGGATGAGCACTCAGATCGTCATCACGATTAGGGCCGAAGCCACAGAAGAAAAGGTAAGAAACATCATCATGACGATGATTCCCCTTCTTCTTCCCCTTCATCACATCATTCACCCTCTCCTTCCACATCAAGGCATAGTCATCAAGAGCATAACGGTGAGGATAGAGGTAGGCAAAATGAGAGACCTCGACGAGAGAATCAAGAGAGAGGACAAGGGCAATCAAGAGAATCAAGGCATAAAAGAAGAAAAGTAGGGAACAACGTAGACATTATAGACGTCATGAAAGAGATGATCATGACGAACCCCTACTTTCCATTCAAAGCATGTTAGATATTACGGTGGCAGTAAGAATACCAACAAGGCATCAAAAGGACAGTCAGATCAAACGCTTAGACATGAACAATATCCCACATTTTGAAGGGGGATATAACACGGATCTGCAAAATCATTTACAGGGATTTCTTGATGCCTGCGCCTTGCAAAACATAGAAAACAAGTGGCAAAAATTGAAGTTATTTCCTAGGACACTCATAAAGGAAGTAGAGAGTTGGTACTAGTCCTTAGAACTGGAAACCATCAGGAGGTGGAGTACGATGTTAGAACTCTTCAACGATAAATATCAAACGTACTCCAGAGTGTCTAACTTGCATAAGCAGATCCAAGGATGGAAGCAAGGTACTCATGAACCCTTGGATGCTGCCATGGGCAACTACTATGCATTGTTACATCGTTGCCCGGGCCATNGATCCCATGAGATTCATCAATTTTTGGAGCAAGTAGCCAAAGAAGAAGGGGAGCTACGAAAAAGAGAGAGCGCGAAAGAATATAACTGTGATCCTTCCCTCCGGAAGAGGGAAGTGAGATTCTGTGATGAAGAGGATGAGTCACCACTTGAAGAGTTAGTGAATAGAAAAACCTTGCTGCTTCAGAAGTTAATAACAGAAGTATCGGCTAAGGTAGATGAAGTATGGAGCTCCTTAGATAGTACAATTGAAACTGTCCTAAAGATTGTAGAGGAGTCTAAGGAGAAACAAAGTAGTGACAAAGATAAGAAAAAGTGAAGAGATTCAGGCCTTGCACATGACAAGGGTAAGGGAAAAATAACTATTACCAATGAGGTTGTGGATTCGGACATAGAAAATGATGGTGGATGTGAGATCTGCCAATATGACCATCCTAAGGGATGTTGTCCAATCATCTCACATCTACAAGAGTTTGGGGTGTATGCACTCAACCTGAGACTTAACAGACGACAGACACCCTGAAGGTTACCTTATCCTCAAGGTAACCCAAGATAGTTCCACCAACCATTGACGTACTATCCAAGTGGAACTCCACCACAACACATTGGGCAACATGAGCAGCGGCAATACCCACAGTCATGGGGGATGCCACCGCCGAAACAACAATACCCTTACTGACAACCCGATCCTTATGGTTACTACGTGCAGCATCTAATTTCTCCAAGTGACTCCATGAGTCACACAACTCCCCAACGTCACTACCAAGTTTGGGAGTACTTTAGAAGAACTCCTTCTCCTCTGGGAGACGCTCCACATCCATACCATCCTCCTAATCCAGCCGCTTCTCTTCCACCGGTAGTTCCCATACCTCCTGCTCCAACAATGCAAGGGAAACTCCCCACTCAACCACCGCAACGTAACGCTACGAGAGCTGTGAACCTTCAACTAGCTACTGGTTCTGACAACCGCAAGAAAAGAAGACCTTTCTTCAGAACCAAAAGCCCAGACAAGATCTCACAACCACAAGCGGTTGAGTCTGTATACACTCCTCCACCACACAAGGCTTCGAAGCTCCCTTCAAACCAATACCAGAGCTCAATGTAGAAGGTTATGTTAACACATACCGAAACTGACTGGATCAAGGTAGGCCACCTTCCCAAGAAACTATCTGACCCTGGAAGTCCCTTAATTTATCTCCAAGTCACCGGGAATGAACCACATAAGGCTCTTCTTGACTCAGGTTCTAGAGTCAACTTAATCTCACGAGAAATGTATGAAGCCTAGAACCTACCCCAACTTAAGAAGAGCAACATTCAACTAGAGTTGGTTGACCAGTCCATCACCATTCCCTTGGGATTGGTGGAGGACATCGTTACCACTTTGTGTGGTTGGTCATACCCAACTAACTTCCTGGTGATAAAAGTTAACAGCAATGAAGAGGACTTCCCAATCATAATGGGAAGGGCATGGCTAAGTACAATAGACGCCTACCTAGGGATTCGCAATCTTTCCTTGGAGATATCTAAGGTAAACATTTATGGAAAGATCGAGAAGAAGAAGGTTTCATGCATCACATATAGTGACTCAAAGGGTGATGACATGCAGGAATCATGGATGATGAAAAATTTAACATCTCCTGCATGTAACTGGTGTGCACCAGAGGATAACATTCAAAGGTGCTTGTATGTAGCAACCATTCAACAAGAGAACACCCAGTGGTTGACAGTTGATCAAGGAAGCAATTGACCAACATGCATGGAACGAACTGGGGGAACAACTCATGCCCGCAACGAAGGCATAGATACATTGGAGTACGAGCGTCACCAACTTCCACCTATTAATCTAAGAACATCAATGGGGAGAAGTTGGGCACTTCTACGAAATTCAAACCGGTGCTCGTTATTTCAGATCTCTCCCTTTCCATTTAGTCATGGGGGAGATGGCCACCTATGCTAATCATTTGGGGCCCTTAGTTCTTTTTAAATTTTTTTTACACCTTTTTTTTACACATTTTTGTTTTACACGTTTTTGTTCTACATGTTTTTGTTTTACACATTTTTTTTTACAAATTTTTGTTTTACAACTTTCTTTAACTTTTCTTGTTTTTGTTTTACAACATTGTTATACTTTTTCATTTTGTGTGTGTGTGTGTGCATGTGTTATCCAACCTATCAAGTTTGTCATTTAATAAGTGTTCTTCATAATGGTATGAACTTTTTTTATATTGATTGCTAATGTTTGGTTTTTACCTTTAAGTTATGATGTTGATACTAAGATATGGTTCTTTTGACATGGCAAACAATGAGTCCACTTCATCCATACATCCATGAATTTCTATGGTCTCTCTTGGCTTGGAAATGTATAGTTCCTTTCTAAATAAGAACTATAACAAATCGGTGACTGGGCATTTCTCAAATTAAGGAAGGACTCAAGGATTGAAAAGGGTGTGACTTCAAGGGAACTTGATGTATTTGTGTTGGTCATTCTCTTGGGTGCTTGGATGTTTTCTTCTTGAGTTTTCTTACCATTTCGACGTTACTCAATTATCGGGAAGTTGAGCAAATAAAAATAACAAAGTCTTTGCATGGTGTGGTTCTCACGTATAAACACATAAAACAAAACAAAAAAAAGTGAGAATTCAATGCACACCCCTTAGAAGAAATAATCATTTGGGCTACAAGCACTGGTTATGGAACTAAAATAAAAATGTTCCCTCTAACTGGAGCCCTTCTCGCTTCCCATTCTCTTCTCCTTTGTTTTTTCGGAATGGTGGTGGCTCTTTAGGAAGGCATTCTTGTTATTTCAAGAGGATGGATTGGCCGAATGCATTAATGCGAAGTCACTGGATGTGGTTTGTTTAGGGCCAGACTTGGAATGGGATATACTACATCACATTAATCATGAAATACACAAGGGGCTGTACACCACCTTGTTCTTGAGATTTCATTCCATTCTCTCCTCTCCATCCTTCTCTCCATTGTTGACCTCATTGCCGATTGTATCATTAGTGTATATTTTGGTTGATGCATTGTTTTCTTTTTGGTAAATTTTGGTGGTTAAGACTTTAACTCTTGTTCCAAATGACATTCTCAGAGCCTACGGACTCTTCGAATGTGGGTTTGTTAGGGCATTAAGGGCATGAGCCTGCTTTGGGGAGGACCCACTGACATTCCTATTTGGTGCCTCAGTTAAATTCTTTTCCCTAACATTTTTGCAATTTATATTATTTTGTTCATTTCCATCTTGACATCCATTTCATTAACGTTATCGTTGTCTCTTTTTCTCCCTCTTTCTTGTTCTTTTTCTTTCTCCATTCTATCGCTACCTGAGGTTCGCTATTAGTCATGGGGATATGGAGCCCAATTTTTTCGATTTTCTCCTAACCCCTACACCTTCAGTAGTCACCACTATGATATCTCCAGATCCATATCAGCCATACCACAACTTAGCCAATGGACCTTTCACCGAAGCAAGGTATCAACTACATTGAAATTCATTTACCCTTGCTAATATAAGATTGTGTTGTGTGTGCAGATGGTGACCATACAACAACAGATTGGATCTGGAAGGAACACTTGGAATGGAGCGGTGTTGAAGCAGCTATGCAAGGAGCAAGATCGATGGCACACTTACAGATGGACAACGAAAGGCGCAATCTTGGCGTTGGCAGCAACAACACTTCTTTCTCTCTCTCTTTCTCAGTTGCCAAATAAGGCCTGATGTCAAATGTATAANGTCCCAATATTTTGTAAGGAACTCAAGGACGAGTTTTTATTCAGTCATGAGGGTATGATGGAACACAATATCACATGGGCCGCAATATCACGTATGCGATATCGCGTCCACTGCAATATCGCGATGCGCCGCCAAGTCTATAAATAAGAGACAGCTCTCCCTTTGTTTCTCATCTAGATCTAGACCTTTAGCGAAACTCTAGCAGTTTTACCTCTCCAGAGATAGAATATTTTCCATGTGCCCGCAGTAGGAGCTCCAAAGTGAACGGATCTTTATTCGAGCAAATATTGTACCTGAACACATGTTTATGTATGGCAATAAAGACGAACTTCTTGGATAAACATTGCAGTGCATGGAATAGGCTAATTAGGACTTTATTTATTGTTATTTATTGTTTACCGTTTAAATGCTTTATTAGTTATTAATTCTTTCTCAACCCTTCTCTCCTAGTTAAGTGCCTCAGTACGATCACCTCGAGCACGTGCGTTACGCTTGGTGATCTCAGCAACGACTAGCGTTTGGTAACCAAGGTTGCATTGGTTTAGGGTGTGAACGGTAAGTGGGAACGGATGCTGATGGTAGGTTAATCCAGACTTAGTTAGTTAGTTAAAGTTAGTAATTAGTCTCTTCACCCTTCACCTTATCAACATAGGAGATAAAACATAAAAGACTATAAAAATCATATACCTCAGACTTACTTAACCATACAACTGTGACAACTACAAGTCTAGGAAGACAACGAATAATTAACCTTAAGTGTTCCATAAGGCGTGTAGGCACTTAGTCTATTGAGTCTGACCAGATTGTGCGTGCTACGCTCATATTCATATGGTTGAGTGTAAGGGTACCTTGCCACTCATCAAAACTATCAACTATTTCCTGTTTTAAGTTCATGTTTTATTGATGCACAAATTTTATTGTTGAAAATTTAAAAGCAAACAGTTGTCTTTCTGTCAAAATTATCTTAAACTACCTTTTATATTTCCTTGTTAAAATCATTTAACTTATTAACATCTTTATACAGCATGAAATGTCATGTTGCCCTATCAACTGAAACTATTCTTAGGTTTCCATACCCATCCAAAAGGCAACCTAGGCAATAGTCTTCGTAAACTTCTTTCAAGTGTTGTCCAAGATTTACGCATCAACAATTACAATGTCATTTCTTATTCATTAAAGAAGCTATGAATTAAAGAATTAAAAATGTCAAATTGCTTTGAAGAAAACCAAATTTAGTTTTTAGAAAGAATTTGAATTTTAAAATTGTTTCCCTAAAAGGCCCTTAATTTTAGTATTCTAAATTAAACTTCACCATGTTTCACATGCTTCTTTAAATTTTTAATTCTTATAATAGGAAAAGCCAAAAGGAGCTTCGAGAGCCGTAAAACATATCTCGGAGCTTTAACGTAAATTTTGTGCTTCGGCGTTATATTTAAAATTGCAAGACTGTTCACGGACATTCTTCCAAATTCTCTTTCATTTCACACTCATTCTCTTTAATTCCACACGAATATTGCAGAGCTTTCATTGTTGGTTCAATTAAGAGGCGGCAGGAGCAGCAGCGATCCCGCGAGCCGCGTGAATCTGACCATTGTTTACGTTAATTGCAGGAGCGAAAGTTCGGAGACCAAAACGTGTTTGTTTTTTCTCTGGCAAATTCCGAGAAACGAAATATCGGAGGTTCAAAGCAGTGGATTTAGTCTTGTTATTGCGTTTTCCCCGTTCGGAATTCGTGAGCGAATCGCAGCCTTTTTGTTTTTGCGAGTTGTGGTTGCAGGGCAAGGGTTTGCAATTGTGATCAACAAGAAATGGCGTACGAGAACAAAGCAAAGAAACTGAAGCGGATGCCGCACATATTCTCGCAGGTGTTGGAGCTTCCTCTGCCGTCGGATTTCGCCGTGGAATGCCGCGAATCCGACGCGGCCTTCGAGTTTGTCGCGCTCGGTTGCGGAGGCGTCGTGGAGGCGGCGAACGATGCAGAGAACGAACAACAGATTCAAGCGCAGGTCCATGAGATTGTACCAGGCGCCAGAAAAGTTACCGTCCAGGGACTAAGCAGACGAAGAAATCGTAGGAATGGCGAAGAAGAAGAAGAAGAATCTCAAGATGAGATTGTTGCAGGAAATTGGAGGCTTCGATTGCCTCCGCAAGCAAAATTGGAAGAGGCGAGCGTGGAGTTTATCGATGATGATGTTCTGAAAGTCGTTTTGCCAAAAACCGAAACTGCTGATGCCGATCATCGTGATAGCAACGATGAAAATGCCGATCATCGCGGTGATGCTTCTTCGCAGTGTGTTTATTCTTCTCCCTCTGCATCCGGTGTTGCTGTGGAGGATTCCACACGCGCCTCCCTTACTGTTATTACGGTCTGCTAGGGTTTCAACTAAACCAGGGTTTTTTCGCTGTAAATGTCTTTCTTCAGCAGACCTCTGATGTTCAACTTGGCGTCTGAATTCGGATCCGTTGTTTTCTTGAACAAGTTTGCTTAGTTGTTTCTGGTTTTTCAGGCTGTGTGTGACATAATTTACAGAACTTTTATCCACTGTATCCTCTGCTCGCGTCTCAACCCTCAGATAAAACTAAATTATAGTCTGTATTTCGAAATTGCATCACATGGATCGTAGAACTTCCGAATCGCGTAAAGGACTTGGGTGGGCAAACACCAATTTTATTTTGCTGTTTAGGATTGCTTCAGCGCAGCCGAGAGGCCAATACGTTGTCTAAACAGAGCATCTATATCTTACCTGTTAACTATTTTTGATCCCACCAATGCTCGATAGTTTCTATTGTTATAACGTACTCTTATCCAATCTCGGTATATTTAAATATTTCAATAAAGGGTTTTAAAACCTAAAAATAATTGTAATATATCAATATATAGTGTAATTACCCTGAAATCAAACTTATGGTTTAGAGCTTTCATATCAAAAATGTTATCACAATGTTAATATTTCATTATTTAAATAAGTAAATAATTAAGGGTTTATCATAGTTGTATCTCTAACATACTTCTTTAAGAGATATCTCGTAATTGAAAAAGGAAAAAGGCAAAAATTAAAGCATATCTAATCTTTCCTTTACCTTTAATAACCGTTAAGGCTTATAGATAATCATAGTTGTCTTTCTGTCAAAATTAAAAAAAAAAAACAAACTTCTAACTTATTCCCAAGGCCTTAGGGCATTATCTGTCTATATGACATTGATTAAGTACCTTTATTTAGAATGTCTATTAGGTTTGTTGTTCATCATCATCCCAACTTTTATCCAAATAAAATAAGGTTGGTTATATGAATTATTTGATGTGGGAACCTTGGTCTGCATTTTCCAACATCAAAATGTTGCACATCATTTTTGGAAGATGTTTTATCAAGTCTTTGCCCATTTTCTAAAGCAACTAGACACTAAATGTTGCACATTTCATTGATGGGAATGTTCTAGCATGTACAAAATCTAAAAAAGAACTTATTCATGAGATTTGACATGGTTTTACATTGCAACTTGCCAATCTGAAAACAAGTTTGTTGCTATGACATTGAAATTATTACATTTGTGAAACCTTTGCATTTGTGTATGTTATAAGATTTTAATTTAAAAATTATGAAATGTTCTTAGTAAGATCTGGAACAAATTAACTAAATTGGTAATTGAGGCATCCCACTTATATCTAATGTACTCAAATATAAAACATTGCAAGAAAATGTAGTATTCATCTTCAATGTTAATTTAATAGTATAATTGACATATTCATTTTTAACAAGGACTTTATAACCATCTACCTATTGTACGTGTTAAAATGATGAGATCCCATTAGTTCTTTGCTAATTGTGCATCACAAGTAGTGAACTATTAAATAAAACACTTTGTTGCCTCTTTGTAAATTGGATATGAAACTAAAATTGAGGTTTCATTACATGTGAAGACCCAAAGAATCTATTAGATAGACATCATATTTGTATCATGAAAATTAAATATCAAGTGATGACTAACACTAGATCATGTATACCTTTTGTTGCAATATTATATTTTTGTTTCAAATGTTAGTTTGAGGGCAATTAAGAAAAATATATTACTCATCCTCAAGACTTTTGACCCACATAGCCTACATCTGTGATCTTCTTTAGGAATGTACATTCATCTTCCACTTTCAATGCTAAGATGATGTGAACTTAAATAAAGTTTACTAATGAAAATGTGACATCTCATTATACGTACAAGTGATAGATAGTGAACTTATGTGTTTAAATAATTACCTCTTATGTATTCCAAAGAATTTTATTTGTCTTTCACATTTGACCATAACTTTGTTATAACTCTTTGAACTAACCTATAAATGTATGATGAATTGTCATGGGTTTATCTACATCAACATGATCCTATCGACGTGAACCTATCGATGCGTACCCGTCAATGCATGGTTTAATGTGTTGATGTATACACGTCGACAAAGTGTCTTGTCTGACCTATATAAATGCACACACTTGTTGCACTTATGGCATTCATTCATTAGTAGCTTTGCCAAACTCTTGTAGTTTTGTCATTTTAGAGTTAGAATATTTTCTAAGTACCCAGAGTAGGAGTTAAGAAGTGTATGAATCTTTATTTGAGCATTGATGTACTTGGACACCTTAGTGTGAATGGCAATAAAGATGAGCTTTCTTGATAAACCTTGCAACACTTGGGACTTATCTTAATATTTACTTAATGTATTTATTATTCATGCAATTTATTTATCCATTCAATAAATTAATTAATAACGAATAATTAACACACATAAGTATGACCATCTCGAGCATACGTTAACTCTTGGTAATACCAATAGCGCTTAACACTTAGTAACCTAGTAGCGTTACAACATGTTCAGGATTTGTATAGCAGACGAGAACAGATACTTATGTTAAGATTAGTTAAGGCATTAATTAGTTCTTAGATTAATTATACATATAATTGCTTACTTTTCTATATTTAGTCAAATTAAATGAAAAACATAAAAATGATACAAATCATATGCCTCGGTTACACTTAACCATACCATTATGCCTCACAAGTGGAACTGGGAAGACAACGATCATGTCCTTGAAATTCATTACCTATATCAAGCATACTTAAAGAGCTAAAGTCTATAGAATTCAACCAAATCACTATTCATCATTGGCATCGTTGTCGGGGACTTTAGCTAGCTACATGCACTACCTAGGATTTCATAAAATTATACAATGACGTTGTAATGAACCTTAAAGTCAAAATCATTAAGAAAAATAGTAATAAAAAAAGCACACTATTTTTTCTTCAAAACTAACATGGCTTCTTCTTGTAGGGGATATTCTCCACCACTATTTGAGAATAATTTCAATTAAAGACAAGAAAGCCCAAAACCACCTGTGCCCTAATAATGCAAAGTGATATATACTCATCCAAATGAGTATATTCCTAATTTCACCTTTATCCTGCAGCAAGATGAACATCTGTAGTGGAGGGACATGGAGGGCAACATCATGTTTTTTCCCAATCACTCAGTTCCTACACTGCTACTCCACAATCTCATGAGATTGGGCATCTAGGGACTCAATTTTGAGTACGTCGTGTAAGACCATGACTATCAAGATTATCATCCCACATATACACAATAGAGGAAAGATCAGCAAATGGAGGCACACTATGAGACATCAAAAGATAAAAGGTTCACAAACCCCTTGTTCTTGTTAGGACAAAAAGAAGAAGAGGATCCCTTCTCGAGGGGTTCTTAATACACATACTCTCCTCCCCTTCCTATGACGAAGAGATCCCTAACTAGAATTTACAGTCCACTGTAAACAACCTTGGTTCAAGGAAGAATGGGTCTCATGACCATGTGGGCTCCAAAAGATGGAGTCAAGGTAGAAACATGGACAAGCACCATGATAAAGATAAACATGGTGATTGTGGCCATGATCAAAGAAGAGGGAGTAGTAGGTACTATTCTGGTGCTAGTCCTCCTTCCTCTTCACCTTTGTCATCCTCATCTTCTACCTCCATAGGCTTCGACTGAAGCTGTAGAGGGAGAGACCATGATGGAGGTGATCAATGGGATAGAGATGATTGCAGACCCCACTAGAATAGTAGAGATCAAGGATGTGGGCAATCAAGGGAGGTCCACCATAGAGAAAGAAGGGATAGCAGGTGGCATCATTAGCATCATGGCCATCATAGGGGCTATGATTATAATGAGCCCTTGATTACAACTAGAAATATGCTAAATACTATAGAGTTTGTAAGGATTCCAATAAGGCAAATGAAAGATATCTAAACCAAATGTTTGGACATGAATAATATTCCTAAGTTTGAATGGGGATACAATTTTGATCCATAGAACCATCTCCAAGCCTTTCATGATGCATGTGCTTTACAGAACATGGAAAATGAATAGCAAAACCTGAAGTTGTTCCCTAGGACACTCATAAGGGAGGCTGAAAGCTTGTACTAATCCTCAAAACTAGAATCAATTAGACATCGGAGTATGATGCTTGAACTCTTCAATGACAAGTATCAAATGTACTCCCGAGTGTCCAACCTGAGAAAGCAGATCCAAGGTTGAAAGCAAGGAACTCATGAATCCTTGGATGCTACCATGGACAGATATTACTCATTATTGCATAAATTCCCAGGCCATGACTTTTCTCAAAGTGAGTAGCTGTTTCATATCATAGATGGAAACAGGATAGAAACAAGAAGAACTCTTGGGGTCTATGCCTAAGGGAGGCTTTCAGAACTAAGAGCCCATCAGATCCAAAGGTTGACTATGCAAGTGGCCAAAGAAGAAGGAGAGTTGAGAAAAAGGAAAATTGTAGATGAGTACAACCAAGAACCTTCCATTCACAAAAGAAAGATCCAATTTTGTTACAATAAGAAGGAGGCACCACTTGATGAAGTGGTACAACACAAGATCTTGCTGATACAAAAATCTATTTTTGAAATTTCAACTAATGTAGAAAAAATGTGGGACTCTTTGGAAAAAAAGTTCCAAGCTGCTCTAAGAATTGTAGAAGAGTCCAAAGAGCAAGGTAGTAGTTGTGATTGAAGGAGAATGAAGGAAGCTGAACATGTCCATCAAAGGGGTAAGGGCAAAGTTGCTACTGTTGAAGAGGTTGTGGATTTTGAAATAAATGATGATGGTGGATGTGACATCTACTAACATGAACATCCTAAGGGATGTTGCCCAATTGTGTCATACTTGTAGGAATCTAATGTGTATGCCCTGAATCCTAGATTGGCAAAAAGGCAAGTACCTAGAAGGTTGCCTTACCCACAAGGAAACTACATGCAGTTCCATCAACAAGCCTACTCTCCAAGGGGAGCTCCACCTCAACCTCACGAGTAATACTAGTAGTGGCAACACCCACAGTTATGGGGGATACCATTACTAAGGCAATAGTATCCCTACTGGTAGCCAGATCCATACGAGTACTATGTTCAGTAGCCCATTTCTCCGCATGACTTTTCTAGTCACATCTCTTTCCAGCACCACTACTACCCTCCTGAGTATTATAGAGCACAATCTGCAAGAGGGGATTTTGCATTTCCATATTACCCTCCTAATCCTTCTGCACCTATACCTCCACCCTCAACTTAGTTGCCACTTGCTTCATCCATGTAGGGAAAAATTCCAAACTAGTTACAGCAAAGAAATGCCAAAAGGGTTGTTCACTTACAGTCGGCTCTTCAGTCAAGTGGTTCAAAGAATAAGTTACAAAAACAATCCTTTTTCTGAACCAATAGTCCTACCAAGACCTCACAGACACCTTGATGAGTGGTGAGGTACCCCTACACTCAACCATATGAAACGAG
>MNCI01001980.1:295306-359545 GCA_015680685.1 Gnetum montanum | reverse complement strand
TAAGTCTGAGGTATATGATTTTTATGGTCTTTTATGGTTTTTCTCCTATGCTATCGAGATGAAGGGTTGAGAGAACTAACTAACTCTAACTAATGACTAAGTCTAATTTAACTAGCATCAACATCCGTTCCCACTTACCGTACACACCCTGAACTATGCAATTATGGCTACCAAATGCTAATCATTACTAGGATCACCACACGTAATACACGTGCTCGAACTGGTCGTACTGAGACACTTAACTAGGAGGAAAGGGTGAGAGAATCTAATCGCGATGAGCAACCGATTCCTTGATTAGCCGTACACATTCGTCAATGCTTGTAATCAAGTTGTACTCATGCCGCGCTACTGCTAAGATAATAAATAATAGGTAGGGAATAACATGTAATAAATAACAAGTAATAAATCCTATTCCATGCACTGCAAGGTTTATCCACAAAGCTCATCTTTATTTCTGTACACAACTTGCGTTCAAGTACAATGTTGCTCGAATAAAGATCCGTTCACTTGGGGACTCCTACTGTGGGCACATGGAAAATATTCTATCTCTAGAGTGATCAATCTGCTAGAGTTTTTCTACTTTAAGCCTAGGATGGAAAATAAGGGGAGTGCCACCTCTTATTTATAGATTTGGCAGTGGACCGCGATATTGCATATGCGACATCACAGGGGATGACGCGATATCGCAGTGGCTACGATATCGTGTACGTGATATCGCAGCTTGTGAATATTATGTCTCATCATACCCCCATGACTGAATGAAAACTCATCCTCGAGTTCCTTACAATAATATCGGGAAGGTATGGAATTATTGATGGGAATGGAACTAATGGGATGACATGTGAACGAATCATCATTACAAGACTTGACGAAAATGGTGTTCATGACAACAAGGGTGAACACCTTATTATAATGACATTAGGCCTCATTTGGCAGCTGAGAAGAAAGAGAGAGAGAGAGAAGTGTTGCTACTGCCAACGCCAAGATTGCACCTTTGTTGTCCATCCATAAGCGCACCATCGATCTTGCTCCTTGCATAACTACTTCAGCACTACTCCATTCCAAGTGTTTGCTCTAGATCCAATCCGTTGTTTGTATGATCGCCATCTACACACACGACACAATCTTATATTATTAAGGGTAAATGAATCATCATGTAATTGATACCTTGCTTCGGTGTAAGTTCATTGGCTAGGTTGTGGTATGGTTGATACGGATCTAGGGATATATTAATGAGGACTACTGAAGGTGTAGGGGTTAGGAAGAAAATCAAAAATTTCGAGGCTAAGAGAAAATCAAAAAAATCGGGCCTCGTACCCCCATGACTAATCGCAAACCTCTGGTAGTGTTAGAATGGAGAAAGAAAAGGAATAAGAAAGATAGATAAAAAGGGACAACTGAAAACATCAGTGAAATGGATGTTAAGATGGTAATGAACAAAATAAAATTAATTGAAAAATGTTAAGGGAAAGAATTTAACTAATGCTCCAAATAGGAATGTCAGTGGGTCCTCCCCAAAGTAGGCTCATGCCCTTAATGCCCTGACAAACCCACATTCAAAGAGTCCGTAGGCTCTAGGAATGTCATTTGGAACAAGAGTTAAAGTCTTAACCACAAGCATTTACCAAAAAGAAAACAATGCATCAACCAAAATATATACACTAATGATACAACCAGCAATGAGGTGGATAATGGAGGGAAGGATGGAGAGAAGAAAATGAAATGGAATCCCAAGAACAAGGTGGTGTATAGCCCCTTGTGTGTTGCATGATTAATGTGACTTAGCAAATCCCATTCCAAGTCTGGCCTCAAACTAACCACATCCAATGACTTCGCATCAATGCATTCGGCTAGATCATCCACTTGGATAAAAAGAATGCCTCTCTAAAGAGCCACCACCATTCCGATAAAACAAATGAGAGAATGGGAAGCGAGAAGGGCCTTAGTTAGAGGGAACACTTTTAGTTCCATAACCAGTGCTTGTAGCCCAAGTTTATTTATTGCGTCTAAGGGGTATGCTTTGAATTCTCACTTAGTTTTTTTTTCGTGTTTTTATGCATGAGAACCACACCATGCAAAGACTTTTTATTTTTATTGTCTCAACTTTTAATAGTTGCATAACATCAGAATGGTAAGAAAACTTAAGAAGAAAACATCCAAGCACCAGAGAGAACGGCCAACACAAAAGCATCAAGTTCCCTTGAAGTCACACCCTTTGCAATCCTTGAGTCCTTCCTTAGTTTGAGAAATACCTAGTCACTGATTTGTTTAAGTTCTATTAGAAAAGGACTATACATTTCCAAGCCGAGAGAGACTATAGAAACTGGTGGATGGATGGATGAAGTGGTCTCATTGCCTGTCATATCAAAAGAAACATACCTTAGTATCAACATTGTGACTTAAAGGTAAAAACCAAACATTACCAATCAACATAAAAATAGTTCATACCATCATTCCGAACACTTATTGGGTGACAAACTTACATGGTGGATCACACACACACACACAAAAAATGGAAAAAGTATAACGATGTTGTAATACAAAAAACTAGAAAAGTTAAAGAAATTTGTAAAACAAAAATGTTTAAGACAAAAACGTTGTAAAACAAAAATGTGTAAAACAAAAACTTGTAAAACAAACATGTGTAAAACAAAAACATTGTAAAAAAAAATCGAAAAAGATCTGAGAGCCCCATATGATCAACATAGATGGCCATCTCCCCCATGACTGAGTTGAAAGGGAGAGATCCAAAATAATGAGCGCCTGTTTAAATTTCTAAGAAGTGTCCAACTTCTCCCAATTGATGATCTTAGATTAAGGGATGGAAGTTGGCGACACTCATATTCCAATGTGTCTATGCCTTCGTTGTTAGCATGGCTTGTCTCCTCAGTTTATTCCATGCATATTTTTTTGCTCCTTCTAGTAGTTGTCAACCACGGGGTGTCTACTACTAGTTGTGTGGTTGCTACATATAGGCATCTTTGTTTCAAAGTTTCAAGAGCACACCTGTTACATGGAGGCATTTCCTCCATGTCATCACCCGATGAATCACTGTATGTGATGCATGGAACTTTCCTCTTCTCGATCTTTCCACAAATTTTTATCTTAGAGATTTTTAAGGAAAGATCGCAGATCATAAGGCATGTGTCTACTGTACTTAGCCATGCCCTTCCCATTATAATTGAGAAATCCCTTTTGTTGTTGTTAACTTCAATCACCAGAAAATCAGCCGGGTAAGACCAACCACACATAGTGGTAATGATGTCCTTCACCAATCCCAAGGGAATGGTGATGGACTGGTCTGCCAGCTCTAATTGAATGTTGCTCTTCTTAAGTTGGGACAGGTTCCAGGCGTGATACATCTCTCGTGAAATTAAGTTAACTCCGAAACCTGAGTCAAGAAGAGCCCTATGTGGTTTATTTTTGGCAATTTGTAAATAGATTAAGGGACTCCCAGGGTCAGTTAGTTTCATTGGAATATGGCCTACCTTGATCCAATCAGTTACGGTATGCGTTAACATAACCGTATGCGTTAAGCTCTGATTTTGAATAGAAGGGTGCTCCGAAGTGTTAGATGGTGGAGGAGTGTACATGGGCTCAACTGCTTGTTGTTGCGAGAGTTTTTCTAGGCTTTTGATTCTGAAGAAAGGTCTTCTCTTTTTATAGTTGTCAGAACCAGTAGCGGGTTGAATATTTATAACTCTCGCAGCGTGACGTTGCTGCGGCTGAGGAGGGAGTTCCCCTTGTATTGTTGGAGCAAGAGGTGTTATGGGAACTACTACTGGTGGAAGAGGTGTGGATGGATTAGGAGGATGGTGTGGGTATGGAGTGTCTCCCAAAGGAGAAGGAGTCCTTCTAAAGTACTCCCAAACTTGGTAGTGACAGTTGAGGGTTGTGTGACCCATAGAGTCACTTGGAGAAATCGGCTGCTACACATAATATCCATAAGGGTCAGGCTATCGATAGGGGTACTGATGTTTCGACGATGGCATCCCCCATGATTTGGGTATTGCCACTGCTGATGCTATCCGATGGGCTGTGGGGTAGTTCCACTTGGATAATATGTTAGTGGTTGGTGGAATTGCCTTGGGTTACCTTGTGGATAAGGTAACCTTTAGGGTGTTTGTCGTTAGTTGAGTCTTGGATTAAGCACATACACCCCAGACTCCTGTAGATGTGAGATGATGGGGCAACATCCCTTAGGATGGTCATAGTGGTAGATCTCACATCCACCATCATTATCTGTGTCTGACTCCACAACCACATCGAAGTTAGTGATTTTTCCCTTACCCTTGTTATGTGTAGGGCCTAAATCTCTCCACTTTTTCTTACCTTTGTCACTAATTTGTTCTACCTTAGACTCTTCTACAATTTTTAAGACAGTTTCAATTTTAGAGTCTAAGGAACTCCATACGTCATCTACCTTAGCCGCTATTTCTATTGTTAATTTTTGGATCAGCAAGGTTTTCTGGTTCACCAACTCTTCGAGTGATGACACATCCTCTTCATCACAAAATTTCACTCCCTTCTTTTGAAGGGGGGGATCATGGTTGTACTCTTCTGTACTTTCCCTTTTTCATAGCTCACCTTCTTCTTTTGCTACTTGTTCCAACAAGCTATGTACTTCATGGGCTCTAAGTTGTGAGAGTCTCCCTTGGGCATAAGTTCCAAGGGTTCTTCTGGTTTCATGCCTTAGCCCATCCATGATGTGGCGAAGTTGATCTCACTGAGCATACCCATGGCCCAGGCAACGATGTAACAATGTGTTGTAGTGGGCCATGGCAACATCCAAGGATTCGTGATGACCTTGTTTCCATCCTTGGATTTGCTTACGCAAATTGGACACTCTAGAGTACGTTTGATACTTTTGTTGAATAGTTCTAGCATCGTACTCCACCTGCTGATGGTTTCTAGTTCTAAGGACCGGTACCAGCTCTCTGCTTCCTTGGTGAGTGTCCTTGGGAACAACTTGAGTTTTTTCTACTCATTTTCTACATTCTACAAGGCACATGAATCGTGGAATGCTTGTAAATGATTTTGCGGATTAGCATTGTATCCCCCTTCAAATCGTGGGATATTGTTAATGTCTAATCGTTTGATCCAACTATCCTTTAAATGCCTTGTGGGAATCCTAACTACCTCCGTTATGTCAAGCATACTTCGAGTTGCGAGTAGAGGCTCATCATGATCATCTCTTTCATGACGCCTGTGATGTCTACATTGTTCCCTACTCTCCCTATGTCCTTGCCCTTGTCATCTCTCTCGACTTTCCCATCGAGGTCTTTCATCCTTCTTACCTTTATCCTCACCTTTATGTTCATGATGGCTACCCCTAGATGTGGAAGGAGAGGGTGAGTGATGTGAAGAAGGGAAAGAAGAAGGGGAACCATCGCCATGACGATGTTTCTTTCCTTCTCTTCGGCTGCTATGGCCCCGATCATGGTGACGATCTAAGTGTCCATCCTTAGCATGAGTGGTTGTTCCCTCTATGAATAGTTGGTGTTCACGGGCATCAAAACCATGGTTATGTATTGTTGATCGTAGGTTCTGATACCCTACCTCCTCCTCATCGTTAGGAGGGGGAACATCATTTGTTAGAGAGCCCGTGATAAGGGGTTCCTCATCTCCTATTTCGGTAAGGATGTGCGCAGCTTTGCCCTTCAGAAAAGTATGTTGACTCTCCTACCTTAAGTCCCTCATACATTGGGCATCTGTGGGATAATAATCCCTCATGTCAAAATCATCTGCAACGTATTTAGTGTAAAGTTCTTACATGCCAATCTGTGCCAAGGCACGGAAGAGCATGTTAGGGACTGATCGATCTAGGGGTAACACGATGTTACCTTGCAAATCCCTCCATCGCAGTTGTTCGTCTTGATGGAGAATAAAATTAAAGTTAGGGATATACTTATCAGGATGAGTATATGTCATCTTATATTGTTGAGGCACTAGCTGATTTTGGTTATGTGTTTTATGCTGCCGACTATCTCGTGTATGGTCCTTAGGTGGTGAGTTGCTCTTATGAGAAGAAGACATTTTTATCGGTGTGCTAATTTACCGTTATATAAATTTCTCTTTTGATTAACCCAAAGGTTCGCTTAGGCTCACAACGATGTGAGTGATATCCTTATGTTCTATATGGCACACAAACACTTAGTCCCCAGCAACGACACCAATGATGAGTGGTGAGGTACCCCTACACTCAACCATATGAAACGAGCGTAGCACGCGCGATCCGATCAAACTCCGCAGACTAAATGCCTACACGCCCCATGGAATACTTGGGGTTAATCATTTGTTGTCTTCCCAGACTTACTTGTGTTTGTCACAATGTATGGTTAAGTAAGTCCAAGGTATATGATTTTTATGGTCTTTTCTGATTTTTCTCCTATGCTATCAAGGTGAAGGGTTGAGAGTACTAACTATCTCTAACTAATTACTAAGTCTAATTTAACTAGCGTTAGCATCCATTCCCACTTACCGTACACACCTTTAACTATGCAACTGTGGCTATAAAACACTAATCGTTACTAGGATCACCACACGTAACGCACATGCTCGAAGTGGTCGTAATGAGGCACTTAACTAGGAGGAAAGGGTGAGAGAATCTAATCGCGATGAGCAGCTAATTCCTTGATTAGCCGTACACATTCGTCAATGCTCGTAATTAAGTTGTACTCATGCTGTGCTACTGCAGGGTAATAAATAACAAGTAGGGAATAACAAGTAATAAATCCTATTCCATGCACAGCAAGGTTTATCCACAAAGCTCGTCTTTATTTCCATACACAACTTGTGTTCAGGTACAATGTTGCTCGAATAAAGATCTGTTGACTTGGGGACTCCTATTGCGGGCACATGGAAAATATTCTATCTCTAGAGTGATCAATCTGCTAGATTTTCCCTACTTTAAGCCTAGGATGGAAAATAAGGGGAGTGTCGCCTCTTATTTATAGATTTGGCGCTAGACCGCGATATCGCATACGCGACATCGCAAGAGACGATGCGATATTGCATACGCGATATCACATGGGATGCAATATCGCGGCGGCCGCAATATCACGTACACAATATCGCAGCTTGTGCATATCGCATCTCATCACACCTACAACTATTGACCTTGCTTCTCCTTCTTTCTCTACTACATCTTTCAAGATCCCTTCAAAGAAAATGCCTCCTAAAGTGCATACTGTAATGTTGACCCATGTGGTCACATATTGGATAAAGGTTGGCCACCTTCCAAGGAAGAGATCTAATCTTGGGAGTCCTCTCATTTATTTGCAAATAACTAGGAGTGAGCCTTGAAGGCTTTTCTGAACTCAAGTTCTAGTGTCAGTTTGATCTCTCATGAAATGTACAAAGCCTAGAACCTGCCTCCTATCAAGAAGAGCAACATTTTTCTTGAGTTAGCAAATCATTCCGTCACTATTTCCTTGGGATTCGTTGAGGATATTGTGATCATTATTTGTGGGTTGTCCTATCCTACTAACTTCCTAGTAATCCAAGTAGAAAACTACAAGGGGAACTTCCCAATCATCATGGAAAGGACTTGGCTAAGTACAATTGATGTGTGGCTAAGAATTAGAGACCTCTTGTTGGAGATTTTCAAGGTAAATGGCTTTGAAAAAATTAAGAGGAAGTGTGTTCCATGCATCACCTATAGTGAGATAGGATGCGACTATGTGTAGAAATTATGGATAGTCAAAAGTACAATAATCACAGCATGTAGGTAGTGTGTAGATGTCATAGAAATCCAATGGTTCCTATATACAGTAGCCATAAAATAAGAGGGCACCTAGTGATTGACAGTTGAATCTAAAAGTAGTTCACCTTTGTTCATGGAATAAACTGAGAGCCTAACAAGTGCCTACATTGAAGGCATGGACATGATGGAGCAAATCCATTACCAACTCTCCAAAGAACTTGATGACACCAATTAGGGAGAGTTGAAAATCCCTAAGACCTTTAAATAAGAATCCTTTGAGTTAAAAAATCTACTAGTCAGAATGGAATTTTCTTTTCTGAAAAATGGTAGCCAATCATTATCAATGTCAACCTTGCTCTTATGTGAAGAAAGAAATTGTTTGAGCTGGTCAACAAATGGCCAGTAGCCTTTTTTGGTCATATCATGAGCTAACTAGAATTGATTCAAGGATATGCTAGCACCGAATTTACATAGATTCTTCCATTAAGCCAAAAAGATACCTACAATGGTAATTGAACCTTAAGTTAAAGCATATTATCAAGGATGAGATTGAACAACTCCTCAAGGTAGGGTTCATCTACTCCGTTGTGGACAATGAATGGGTTAGCCCAATCATCATAGTACCAAAGAAAGGTGACAAATGGAGTGTTTGCATCGACTTCAAGTTGTTGAATATGACAACACACAAGAATCATTTTCCTTAGCCATTTGTGGATCACGTGTTGGATACCATTTCTCGATATTATTACTACAACTTTTTGGATGGTTATAGTGGCTATAACCAAATCCATATAGCACTAGAGGATCAGGCCAAAACTACATTTATGAGTTCTTACAAAAAATTTGCATATAGAAAGATGTCGTTTGACCTATGCAATGCCCCTGTAACATTCCAACACCTTGCCCTGAGCATCTTCCAACAATAGATTAGTAGTAGGATGGAAGTCTTCATGGATGACTTCTCCACCTATGTGGCTATGTTCAAGCAAGCCCTAGATCATCTTATGCAAGTGTTGAAAAGGTGTGTGGTGATAAACCTTAAGCTCAATTAGTAGAAAAGCCATTTAATGATCAAGGAAGACATTGTGTTGGGGCACAGAATTTCACCGAAAGGAATCGAGGTAGAGCTTGAGAAAATAAGGATCATCCAAGGAATCACAAGACAACCAAAAATAGTTAAAGATGTGAGGTCATTTTTTTCCACATTGGCTACCACAAATGATTCATTGAAAATATCTTCCAGATCACTAAATCATTGGTAGAACTGATAAAGAAGGATGCTTGGTTTATCTAAACTAAGAAATGTGAGCATGCATTCTAGCAACTTAAGCAAAAAGCTTGTGGAAACGCCAATTCTATGAGTGCTTGACTAGTCTAGCTCCTTCCACATCATTATGGATGCATCCAATTATCCCTTGGGAGCTATGCTCACATAGTTGGATAATTAGAAATGTCCTTACTATATCCACTCTACAAGAAGAAGAATTGTGGGTGCACAAATAAACTACACCACCATAGAGAAAGAAGTGATGGTAGTGGTATTTACATTGGAAGAATTCAAGTACTATGTGCTTGGGTACAAGGTGTTTGTGCACACAGATCATAGTGTAATCTAGTTCCAATGAATAAGCTAATGGTGAGCCCCCATATCATACAGTGGCTTGTGATCTTGCAAAAATTCAATCTAACAATGGTAGATCAAAAGGAAACCAAGAACATGGTTGTTGACCACTTGTCTCAATTAAGATGGAACAACAAAAAGAGGAGGAAAGCTAACTTTTAGATCAGTTCCTTGATAAACTTATCCTTGCTAGGGCCATAACTAAACAAGTGCCCATAGAAACCAACTAGTACGATGGCATTCTCACCTACCTTCTTACTCAGGAGATGCCACAGGAGTGGGATAACAAGAAGAAATAATAGTTTATTCACTAGGAAAAACACTTCATGGAAATCAACAGATACCTTTACAAGATGTATGTTAATGGCCTAGTTAGGTGTTGCATACCTGATGATGATCTACTATGTGTTCTCCAAGATGCTCATGAGGTTCCTTGTGGATGCCACTATGTTGGGAGATGCACAAACATTAAGATCCTATTAGTAGGGTATTACTGGTCACCACTTTTCAGGAACGCTCACCACTTTGTCTACTCCTGTGAACATTGCCAACGTGATGGTGGAATGATTGCCTATATGAAGGGGTCTCAGTAGTGGATTTAACCATTTTAACTCTTTAATATTTGGGGCATTGACTTCATGGATCCCATCACTCCTATGTCCAACAAAAAGATGTACATCATAGTAGTTGTTGACTATTGAACTAAATGGTAAGAAGTTGTGGTTGTCATCGATTGCACATCTTCTACAACTACTCAGTTTGTACAAAAACATGTTGTAAATAGCTTGGGGGTGTTTCATGCACTTATTTTTAGTAATGGAACTCATTTTATAGGCACTACCTTTTGGAAGCTCATGCAATTCTTGGAGGTTGAACATAAATTAATAACACCCTACCACCTCGTAACTAAAGGTCAAGTGAAGGTTACAAATATGGAGATCACAAAAATACTAACACAAAATATTAGTAAATATAAGAGGGATTGGAGCACAAAACTCAATGATGATTTTTGGACCTATCGTTCCACTTGGAAACTTCCTATTAGCTACTCTCCCTATGAGCTCATGTACAAGCAAGTACCAACACTTCTAATCCAAGAAGAACTTTGTACGCTTTCAATGACCTATGACCTTTGCATTGACCTAAGTTTAGCACAAAAAGAAAGATTAATGAACCTCAACTTACTAGATGAGAACCGATTAGTGGCCTTGTCATCTAATGAAGTGCACAATGCATTCAATAAACAACAACATGACCTTAGAATTAGAAAAGTGAAATTTAAACCAGGAGATAAGGTCCTATGCTGGAATCCTACACATGTACCATAAAGAACTAAGTTCCAAATTTTGTGGGAAGGGCCTTATATTATCTATGAAACATTTTCCCCTGGGGCCATGTTAATTTACAAATCTAAAAGCCCAAACAAAAAGCTACTAGTCAACATGCAACAACTTAAACCTTTCTATGAACACAAAAGAGCTAATGACTGCAACACGTCAATGGATGAACATGCATGCTTAATTTTTTGGATCTCCTCCTTCCAACTCAATCGTGGGGGAGATGACCATTCATACTAATCAAACAAACTGGCTTCTCAATTTTTCATTTTTTTTTCAATTTTTCATAGTTTTTATTTTACATCATTTTAGTACATTTTCTCTTTCTTAAATATTTTACAATTTCTTCTATATTTTACTTTATTTGGTTTGTAATTTTTCTTTTGTTTCCTTTATTGCCACCAAAACTTCATGCAATTGTAGCTATTAATTAATGATAGTTTGTACTATAATGTAATTTTATTTCTAATGTATGGATTCTATCTTTGAATTTTGATGTTGATAGCTAAGACATGGTTTTTTTTCATGATAATAAGTAGTGAGTACATCTCATCCACCCATCCACAAAACTCTATGGTGTTTCCTTATTTTGGAAGTATGAGGTCCCTTCTTAAAATCAGACTTTTAATGAATTTTTGACCTTGGTAGTTTTCAAACTTGGGAAGGATTAAATGGATAGACAAGGGTGTGACTTCAAGGGGATTTAATGCTCTTTGTACTTACCTACCCTCTTGGGTACATGAGTGTTTTCATGGATTTCTTACCTTTTCGATGTTGACTAATAATAAGAAGCAAAGTCTTTACATGGTGTGGTTCCCATTAGAAAATATTCAAAGCATACCCCTTAGACAAATAATGAGCCACAAGCATTAGTTATGGAACTAGAAAGACATGTTACCCATGCTTGAAGGTCCTCTCTAACTAAGACCCATCTCACTTGTTACTTCTCTTTTCTTCTCTTTTAGGAATGGTGATTGATTTGTGAGGATGTTTTCACACCTTAGGGAGGATGGACAAGTCTAAGTGTGTCAATGGAAAGTCACTAAAAGTAGTTTGTTTTAATTTTGACTAAGGATGAACAATATCAAGTCATATTAACCATAAAATCTACAAGGGACTTCATGTGACTATGATATAGGACTTTAGTCCACACTCTCCTTCATCCGCCTATGCTTCCCACAACTCACCTAACTACCTTTTCTCACGTTCGTTTAATGTCTTGTTTTGATATGATCCAAATTCTTTTATAGTTTCTTTGGTGATTTGATCCTTAACTAATAGAAACAATTAATCATCCATGGGTGATGAGTGGTGAGGTACCCCTACACTCAACCATATGAATATGAGTATTACACGTGCGATCCGGTCGACCTCCGCAGAAGGACTAGTTGTGGTACCTAGACAGTTAGCCTTAGGTCGCAATTTGTTGTCTTCCCACCTAGACTAGTATTATATTTGTCACGTATGGTTTAGTCCAGAGTGAGGTGTATGATGTGGTTCCTAATCTAACGCTACTCCTGAAGGCAATGGAAAGTAATATTAAATTAACTAATCTAGGTGAGAGAGGGTAAGAGAATCTAAACTAGCCTAAGTGTGATGAGCATCCATTCCTTGATTATCCATACACATCTTGGACTTTGTACACGACTACTACTGGGATTACCAAGCGTAGATCCTAGGTACGCTACTGGGTTACTAAGTAGTCACACTTAAATGCTCGTAATCAAGTCATACTCATTCCACATTCTAATGTGAGTTTAAGGGTAAGAGAGCATTCACTAGGAAAGCAGTAAATAACAAATAAATAAATAAATAAACAAAGTGAATGCTACAATGATGAAGTAATCTCGATCTTTATTGTTGGTCATGTGCATGTCCAAGTACGTCACACTCGAATAAAGGATGTCATACAATTACAATCACCACATTGTGGGCAAACACTAGAAAATTATTCTATCTCTGGAAGGATAAAACTACCAAAGCTTCACTACAATCTAAATCTAGGTTGTGAAATAAGGGAGAGCCACCTCTTATTTATAGATTTGGTGGTGCACTGCAATATCGCGTCCCATCATACCCCCACGACTGAATAAAAACTCGTCCTCGAGTTACAGTGATTACACAGTGGATAGGTATGGGATTATTAGATGGAAATAGGGGATGATGCTATAGTGTGGGGAGAAAAAAAATAGACACAACACACAGAATATGCTACAACTACAAAAACTTGGAACTCATGTAGTTCCTGGTGGCGATGGCTCCTCCATTGGTGCTTTCCCTTTGTCTTTTTCTCCAGGTTTTGAGGCTTGATGGCATTGAAGTATGGCCTAGAGCTTCTCCTCTTTAGTCTGAGGGTCTTGTGCATCCATGCTAATGTTCCAACATTTGACGGAGTTGGCACTTCCCACAGACAGGGTAGCTGAGAAAACATTTGGTTGGCCTTGACGTACCAAGCCGCAAACACCCATCATTCCTCCTCATAGGCTCTGGATTTATCTTTGTACTCATGAAAGTTTGCTAGCCATCGAGCCAAGTTTGTTGTCACATATTTTTGTCCCTAGTAGCTAGCTTTTACCACCTTGAGTTCAGAATTTGCAACATCCAGTTTCTTCACCAACTTCTTGCGCTCTGAAAATTCTGCTTCGTATTTGATGTGGATGGTTGCTACCTACTACTCGAGCTCTAACCTCAGGTACCCTACTATTAACATGGAAAGATTGACATATCTTAGATTTTCCAACTCCATGTACTCTGTTAATTCTTAAATCTGCAAGTCCTGATTTTTTACTTCCACTTGATGGGTGAGAGCATATGTGTCCAATATGGCCCACCAATTAGTGTCTTTAGCATTAATAGTGTTGATGTGGGCCTTGGCCATATGGATCTCCTTTTTAAGAATATATTTATACATCCCCACATGATCTCAGAAGTGCTCCTTCAGCTTTTCATGTCGTTTAGTCTCATTCTACCATGCACTTATCTCAATCACCGACTTTTAACGAATGGCGTGTACCTCTTCCATCGAGAGGGTTCGATTTTCTCTGGCTAAACGGCATACATCTTGGTTGACCCAGATGAATTATTCTCATAGTTGATGAAAATGTTCATCGAAAACATTCTTTTATTTTTCTACATTGGTCAACTGAAGGTTGTCAGTCGCAAGCTGTTTATTTTCTTCTTGCAAGGCCTTGAGTGCCTTAAGATGTGCATGAGTTTGTGCCTGTGCTGTGGAGGCATCTCAAATAGCCTTATCTTTTTCTTCAACCACCTTTTTATTCTCTACGATTAACTTTGTTAGTTGCTCCATTCTAAAATTTTCTAGCTAGTTTGTGGGAACAAATTGTAGAGGGTCCCATTGTACTGCTTGTAAGGTCACGAGCTGCTCTTGTAGTTTCTGCACTTCAGCTTTAGCATGCTCGGCCCTCACTTCTATTAACACCAGCTTCCCCTTTTTGGAAATGAGGTCTGATTGAATTACTGTTACATCCTGAGGGATGTCAAACAGGGACATCATTACTTGCCCTGTTTGAAGCAATCTATCAAGCGCATCCTCATGTTCTGTAGGAGTCATTGAGGTTTCGGCCAAAGTTTGAGCATCCCATGCTCCTGAGAGATCTGTCGGTGGCACAACAGGTACATTGAAGGATTCTTTGATGTGGTCTACGACCACTTCTGCAGCTCTCGCAGCATTCTGGTGTTACATGACCACCATGGTGGCCCCTTCACCAGTCTCTAACTACACTTGGAAAGATTCTGCGTTTCCTGAGATCTGTTGTGACCATCTACTTTTCCCTCCTCTTGTGTGAATGGAGACTTCACCCCTTGTACAATCTAACAAAAAAATAGGCTACCTGGCATCATCAATGACACGGAAGAGGTTTACGTCATCATGACTTCCCTAACTGACCGTCTCAGCGATGGCCCTAAGATCGCTCATCGATGGTCTGTAGCCTTGTGACGGTGGCGGCTGATCTTGGCCTGTGCTAGGCCCTACTTCTTATTGTTGGCTAGGACTTGTGGCTGGAGGTTGACTAGGTCCTGCAAGTTGAGTTGTAGTTGGCTCAACCATATGTTCTTCTTCTTGTTCGGGTCCCAGCTCTTTGCCAGTGCTTTTTCTGGGAGCTGGCGCTTTAAGCAATTCAGCATATGAAGCAGTCTGGGCCTTTCGGAGGATGTCATTAGTGTATCTCTGAATACCAGCACATCAGCAAAGCTCTCTAATAAGATAAGGAAAAGGCAATGCCATACGAAAGATGAGTGGCGAGGTACCCCTACACTCAACCATATGAATATGAGCGTTACACATGTGATCCGGTCGAACTCCGCAGACGGACTAGTTGTGGCACCTAGACAGTTAGCCTTAGGTCGCATTTCGCTATCTTCCCACCTAGACTAGTATTATATTAATCACATATGATTTAGTCTAGAGTGAGGTGTATGATGTGGTTCCTAATCTAACGCTACTCCTGAAGGCAATGGAAAGTAATATTAAATTAACTAATCTAGGAGAGAGAGGGTAAGAGAATCTAAACTAGCCTAAGTGCGATGAGCATCCATTCCTTGATTATCCATACACATCTTGGACTTCGTCCACGACTACTACTGGGATTACCAAGTGTAGATCCTAGGTATGCTATTGGATTACCAAGTAGTCACACTTAAATGCCCATAATCAAGTCATACTCATTCTGCATTCTAACATGAGTTTAAGGGTGAGAGAGTATTAACTAGAAAAGTAGTAAATAACAATTAAATAAATAAATAAACAAAGTGAATGCTACAATGATGAAGTAATCTCGATCTTTATTGTCGATCATGTGCATGTCCAAGTACATCACACTCAAATAAAGGATGTCGTACAATTACAATCACCACACTACGGGCAAACACTGGAAAATTATTCTATCTCTAGAAGGATAAAACTGCCAGAGCTTCGCTACAATCTAAATCTAAGTTGTGAAACAAGGGAGAGCCGCCTCTTATTTATAGATTTGGTGGCATACTACGATATCGCGTACGTGATATCGCAAGGGAAGACGCGATATCGTGTACGCGATATCGCGGGGGATGCGATATCGTGGCGAACGCGATATCACGTCCCATCAATGGGGCCCACTAACTCCTTGGTTTGAGGGCATGTAAGGGAATCAAGGGCATGAGCCTGCTATGGGAAGGATCCACTTGCATACTCCTTGCTTAGGCTAGTTAAGTTCCTCATCCCTTAGACATTTTCACCTTCAAACCTTTTGTATTCCACATCGATTATGTCCTGTTGTGTACTCCTTCGTTAAATTCTCCTAATGAAATATCCTTTTTTGTGTGTTATCTTGCCCTCTTCATGCATTTCATCATGTTCTAGGCTTTTTTGGCTTTCTTTGGACTTCAATTTTATTCAAAAATTCCTTGTTTTTCCTTAGTTTTTGAATGTGCAAAATTTTTGCAAACAGCTGCATCAACGTGATCCTATCGATGTAATTACATCAATGCAACACAAAAATTCTATATATAGGTTCCCACACTTAGTGAATTTTGCACATTCACATTCAAACACAAGAGGGTTTTTTGTAGTTTTCAAAGCTTAGAGCCTTCCATAGCCTATATCTTGGTAACCACTTGTCCGATTTACTTTGTTCTTTAGCCCTACAACTACCAAAGATGAGCTCTACATCATGGGGGCCACAAACCTTAGGCTTTTGGATGAAAAAATTGTTGGAATGTTTAACTCCCACAAGGTTTAACCAATAAAATAATATTAAAATCATTACTTCATGAGAGTTAAGCCTTTCCAATGAACTCTTGGAGTCATTTAAATGAAATAATATTAAAATAATCAAATCTATATTGATCACAACTTAGCCAAAGTATAAAAAACCAATCAAGACAAGGAAACCAAGTGTTACATGTTACACATTAAACGCTAATCCTTGGTCATGTTGTGATTACAGATGACACCCAGACCAAGGGACAAACATGTATAGGAGGCAAGATCATCCCAACTGAGGGAAAAATAGTCTAGAACTAGAAGGGGTCAACAATAAGAAAAACCTTAGAAGTAGAAAGCCAAAACACATGCAATGAGACCTCTTTGGAAGGAGCCCAAAGTTGAATCTATTCGTCAGATTCCAGAAGATGAAATAAAGCAATCCCACCAGGATGAGGCATTGGGACCAAAGCCAAACCTTGAGGTCACTTTGACTAAGGCCTGCCTCAGGTAAATAAAGGATAAGGAGATTCAATGTTTAGTTCTCCAAGAACTAAACTTTGATACCTTCTTAGACTTTGCCCTAGAAGAAGTCAGAACTTAGTTGTAGAGTTGTCCATGTTACCCATCATTACTTGCAATGGGGAGTGGTGCATAGAAGAGACATATCTCTTCTATAACAATAAGTAGCCTAATGCCACTGTTAAAATCAAAGACATCAATGTGTCCCACTCGATAGAGGTCATCTCTTAGGCCCTTGAATTTCTTGATACTAGAATACATTTAGTAGAAATCTCAATGCAAATGAACCTAGAGGTAAAGAAGGAGTGGGTCCAGCAGTGCTATGGAGTTGATCATAAAGAATACAGTGCAATCACAATGGTAGAACGTGCACACTTTAAGATAGTGGCCTACCACCTTAATTTGATGGTGAGGCCAAGCAAGGTGACAACCTTTTCTGCCCTTGTGTGCACTGCTATGAGCAGGAAATTCCTTGTCAACTTTCCACAACTAATCTATCTTGAAATAGAGAAGTGCTTTAAGGAAAATGAGAGTGGGAGGAAGGCACTCTCCTTTCCATGTCTAATTCAAAAATTATGCAGAAGGGGAGGAATAGCTTGCTATTTCCATTGACACCCTTTGACATGCTCCTACTACCTCTTGGGTAGAAATGAAGAAAGATAAGGTGCTTGCCAAGACATAAGAAGAGGAGTAGCCACCACTACCACCCACTTATGAAACAATGCTAGAGGCTCATGATGCCATGGAGCACATGCAGAAAATCCATGAGCAAATTCTATAGTAGCAATAGGCAAGACCGAGTAAGGATCCGTTTGTCTACCAACTAGCCATGAGCCATTTGAACAAGGCCAGTCATACCATTAGCTGGTTGGAGGACACTGCACCAACATTTTCTACCTAACAAATGTAGGCACCTATACGCTCAAATCCTAGTCCCCAAGAAAATGGTGTTAATTCCAAGACAACAGTAATTCCTAGAAATCTCTAGAAATGCTACTACCTTCTCGGTGTACCTGGAGGAAGGCGATGGGGTAACTATCTTGGTGATGTAGCACCAAGGGCAAGAAATAGTGGCCAAGATGGTAGTTGACTAAGTGGATGAATCCCTCAATGTTCCTATAGTGTCCATGCTAGATATTACTACACTCAGAGATGTGACATTCGTAGGAGTAGCAAGTGGGCAATTTAGTGTAGCCTATCATGAGGAGTTATTGGAATGACTGGTAGGGACTAGGCAATTGATTTTAAAGGTTGTTGACCTTTCAGATGATATCACTGCAACCTAGTTGGTGCTTTTGGAGCCTAAGGACAAATACCTCATTGCCAATGCACAACTTGAGATAGCCACAGAGCAAAATTGGCGCTTCACTGCTAAGGTTGCAAAATTAAGAGTTTGCTTAGCCAATCCCATAGTTCTCAGCCATGTTGTAACTAGAGATGAAGCTTTCGTGCACTTCAAGAAAAAATTTAAGTGGTTCAGACTGCCAAGGAGATCATGGTATTTGATAAGTCCATAGCAACAACAATGACTTATAACACTAAAAAGGACTTATCAAAGATTCACAAGGAGAATGCAGTTCTGACCAAGGATGATTATCGCCTTTGCAATGTTGAGCTCTAGAAAGAAAAAATGATTGAATACATTAGACAATAGCAGGAGTAGGTTGCCAAGGTAAACATGAACTTAAGGAGGCTGGCACTAGAATCATAATCGATAGAGGAGGTTCATGCTCTTCACTAGAAACTTGCAATTGAGATTGTCGCTTGGAAGAATGAGGTCCTCAAATTTTAAAAGGTCAAGAACCATTACAAGGAGTAGTTTGACCTTCAAAAAGAAATCAATGAAAGAGAGATTAAAGTAGAGAAAGCAAAAGTGAACGAGGCCCTCTAGCAACTCTAACAAGGAGGTGACATGTGGGAGTTCATCTTCAATGAACTAAACATGTACAAGGTAGAGATTCATCTCAAGGAGCTACAAATTAAAGAGATGATGAATTACATGGAGCTCACCAACCTTCGTTACATAAACTTGATAATGATGACTACCGGGAGGTCACAGTTAGAATTGGAAAAGTAGGTGGCTAGCTCATACCTATTGTACGAGGCTGAGTTCAAGCATCACAAGGAGACAAAGCAGAAACTAGAAATGAAAAATGTTAAACTGGAAGTTCTTAGAGTACACTTCACTGATTAAAGATCCACTATTGAGAACCTAGCCTGCAAGATGAATGACTATAAGAAACTACAGAATGTTGTCAAGGCATTCGATGTTGAACGCAAACACTTTGTAGCCTAGTAGGTTAATGTGAAGAAGTTTTTTCTAGCAATGCCCTATCCATGGAATTTCCTAGTACTGACCCACATTGGTGATGTTGCAAGGACTATGTACGATCCTTGGAGCTAGTAGAAAAAGATGAAAGCATTGATGAATGCTTTTTATCTTCCACGAATAGTCGTAGCTATAGCTGGATAGCCTCAACCACAACAACCACATGCACCAAAGGCAAGAGTAGGTCCTTTGGCACCTTAAGAACCTTCATCGCCTTGGACCATTTGATGTTCTCCTTGTCTTCAAGTAGCCAGAGGGCTTTTTCTGTCAAGTTTAAATAACAGTGTTCAATTTTGTTTTCATGAAAACCAAATTTTGTAAAAGTTGTAAATCCATACACCTAGGCACTTAGCATCAATTTGAGTCAGTTTTTGTGTCAATTAATAATTCCATACCTTCTCAAATTTTTGTAAGACGATTGTTCCTCATTTTGTTCACTCGAGAACGAGTTTTCATTCAATCATGGGGGTATGATCAATCGTCATGGGTTTGTGTGCATTAACACAAATGCATTAATGCAATCCCATCAACATGATCTCATCGATGCGTACATGTCGACGGAGTGTCTTGTCTTGCCTATATAAATGCGTGCACCTACCATATTTATGGCATTCATTCATTAGTAGCTTAGCCGATTCTTGTAGTTTTGTCATTTCAGAGTTAGAATATTTTCTAAGTGCCCGTAGTAGGAGTTGAGAAGTGTATGGATCTTTATTCAAGCACAAATGTACCTTGACACCTCAATGTGAACAACAATAAAGACAAGCTTTCTTGATAAACTTTGCAGCACTTGGGACTTAGCTTAATGTTTACTTAATGCATTTATTATTCATGCAATTTACTTTAATGCATTCGATTAATTAATTAATAACGAATAATTAACACACATAAGTATGACCATCTTGAGCATACATTAACTCTTGGTAATTTCAGTAGTGCTTAACACTTGGTAATCTAATAGCGTTACAATATGTTCAGGATGTGTACAGCAGATGGGAACGAATACTTATGTTAGGATTAGCTAAGGCATTAATTAGTTCTTAGATTAATTATACATTTAATTACTTAATTTTCTATATTTAGGCAAATTAAATGAAAAACATAAAATTGATACAAATCATATGCCTTAGTTACACTTAACCATCATTACAAGTGGAACTAGGAAGACAACGATCATGTCTTTCCTAGATCAAATGTACTTAGAGAGCTAAAGTCTACAAAATTATACTAGATCACTTAGTGAATGCTAGTGATTCGTATGATTGGGCATAAGGAATGCTCATTGCTCATCAATGTACTTTGGATTACTTTATATCTCCTTCAATAAGATATCCTAAGTCTTCAACTATTGTATCCCTTGAAAATACCATCCTTGCTTATTTGTATCTTCAAAAACTACTTTAGAAAATTTGATTTGTTCTATTTTTGCAAGTTTTTGAGTATAAGCAATAAACTAACTTTGGATATATAACTCATTGTAAAGTTTTTGGAAGGAAGTGATAACTTTATGAAAACTCTTAATTTTTGTAATGATATCTTAAAAACTTTAGCATGTATATTTCTACCATCAAATAGATCCAAAGAGTCTATAAAAGTAATACAATTTTGGTTTAAGTTTCAAAATACTCCAAAGCCTTGTGTATACATGTTTGATTTGACAAAATCATTGTGCATAGAGAAGTCTACAGAGTGGACAAATATTTTCTTATGTGAACCTTTTGCTTTATAGATAAGATATATTTAAATGATCAAGAAGTCTAGCAAGGTGGTCTACTCTAAGTTCTACTTAAGAAATTAAATCTTTGTTCTTTGTCCATCTTGGCACCTTTCACACATAGAAGCTTGGTAAAAAATACTTAACAAATAACAAAAGTAAGACTCTTAATCTGAAGGCTCCAAGGCAATCATGAGTTCAATATTAATTTATTTGGGATTCAACGCCCTGTAAAATAAAAAATCGGTGAACAAATTAAACGTAATTTATTTCGTATGGCCCATCGTCCGGCACAGATTAAAAAATAATGCGAAGAAGCGTGGCGTTAATATTGATTATGGCGTAGAAAATTATATGGCAACGGTCTTGACCTTGTCCGGCTCTTAAAGCCACTGTATCGTTATTTGCTGTTAAACGCGAAGTTTCAGTATGGATCAGAGAATTTCCCTCCTCATTTGTTTAAAAAGATTTAAAATAAAGATCACATTGTCGGGCCAATCAAAATGGATTTCCAGTCCTGCGGATTTCTTATACAGAGGTACCATGACTACCATCATCAGGATTAGAATTAACTGAAATGTTCAGCACCCAATCAACAGAGCATAGGCTTTTAAGCGCTTTCTTGGAACTCTTATGTGAATCGCGGATACAGACTCCAGAACTTTCTTTCCCAATTCCCATCAAGAATACAGTTACTTATCCTGTTACCCAGCAAGCATAACATCAGAAGACCATCATCAGCAGAACAAACAATGAGCAGCTGATTCAAGAATCTTTGCAAGGACACAGGCCAAGTCTGTTGAACACATACATGAACATGGAGAATCGGAAGCTGAGAATTGGTATCGCCTTAACAGTGATAATGGGTGTAATTCTGGCATGGAGCTTCCACATACTGAAGGGAGTGAATGCTCGTCAGAGAAATCCGCAAAGATTCCACAGACGCCTGTTGGAGAGTTGTGTCGAAAGTCTCCTGTCCAGAATGAGCACCTCTGAAAAGATTGATAAAAAATTTAATCCATGATCTTCCGTTAACAGTAGCTAAACCAAAGTAACTGGAATATGATCTTCCAGTTAACAGAATGAGCACCTCTGAAAAGATTGATAAAAAATTTAATCCATGATCTTCTGTTAACAGTAGCTAAACCAAAGTAACTGGAATATGATCTTCCAGTTAACAGAATGAGCACCTCTGAAAAAGATTGATAAAAAATGAACAAGTGGAGGTATGATCTAGAATCAAAAGGCTTTAAAATTAACAAAAATAAGATAGAATATATTTAATGCAATTTTAATAATAGAATAAATATTGGTAAAATAAAAATGATAATTCAAGGCCAAAAAAATCCCTCACTACAAAAGGTTATGTTCTATGTGATAAAATAATACCAATAAAATTGAAGGAAAAACAGTAATTAGGCCTGCTGTCTTATATGATGCTAAATGTTGAGCAATACAAAAGAGGCATGCATATCAAATCAATATAGAACGCTATAAAAAGAGATAAACTACATAATACAAACATTAGAGAAACAGTTAGAGTAACTTATATTTCAAATAAGATACAAGAAAAAAATCTTAGATGGTTTAGACATATGCAAAAAAGATCAAACAATGAGCCTATAAACAAAGGTTACTACATCACTATTCTAGAAAAGCCACCAAAAGAAAGATGAAAAAAGATCTTGTAAAAACCAGTCAAAGATGATATGAAAAAATTGCAAATAAACAAAGATCTATCCCTTCATAGAGGTGAATGGTGAAATAGAACTCATGTAGTTGATCTCATTTTGTTGGGACAAGGCTAGCATAATGATGACAATATTAGTATCCATAAAATTCACATCCTACTTCAAATTATGATTTTGATTCCAATATGTAAGGCTAAGTTATAAAAGTTCTAAATCATTTCATGTTGGTTATTGTTGGCGACCGTTTGGGACGCGACCGCCAACGAGTATCCTCGAACAGGATTTAGGTGCTTGCTGGTCTCTAGCAACACCAAGGCCCAGATACCTCCAAATAAACTCAGTAGTTAATGTGAGTATGTGTGTGTGTTGTTGCGGCGTGCGGTTGTGAGAAATGTAACGATTGCGTTGTGTGTAAACTACAAATGACTTACTTTAAAGAGATTCAGCCAACTTTGCCAAGTACTGTGAGTTGTTGAAAATTTCCTATTTTGTTCAACTGCCTAGTCTACGCGGTCCTTATAATACCTACTTGTAACAAATAAAATTTTGCAAAAACATTTGAGCACAACTCTGCAATCTACTCCTAATTTTCCCCAGAGAAAGAGATAGTTCCACAAGAAAACTAGAAATAGAGCAAGATTCGATGGAAATAAGCAGAAAAGAAAAGAAAGCAGATTTGTGTAGACCTCAAATATTTAAACAAGGTAAAATGACACGAGTAAACACTTCGCAATAAAGCTATCCCAAATTCAATATCTACGAATTGTTCAAACTTCCAAGGCTCAAACAAGCAATATCTTCAAGACAATCCTATTATGCTACCAAAAATTGCTGCGTAAACTACCACGTACGAGACTCCATTTTGACTAGATAATAGATGTCAACGATTGCATTCAAACAGAACCTTTAAAAGACTTGACAATTTCTGATTGAAATACCACGAGAATTCACTTTAAAGATAAAAAGAAGCTATTCTGGTCCCATCAAAATACCAAAGATTTTCTGAACCCTCTCGACTACTGAATTGTTCAACGGCGTGACTACAAACAGAGGCTCTCTTACAACAATCCCAATAGCAGTTCCCACACGTTGCACAATAATGAAATTTACTACTAAAATGCTCTTAAGGCTTTTAAACACAAGCGCTTCTATGGCAAAATTTTAATAGAAATTTCTATCGGGCAACAAGAACAGTAAGAGCAATCTAAAAATCCCAAAATTACTTGCCAAGGATGATACTATCTAAACCACTAGCTAAACAATTTAAACAAAACAAAAAATGAAATGCATAACTCACAGGACCATGACAAAGAGGCTGAAATCTTTATTCTAGCAAGCCATCTCACAAGCAATCGTTCACAATTTCTTCTTTACAAAGCTCTTCTCAAGATTCCAAGTGTGTCTCCAAGTGAGAGCCCAAGTGTGATCCCAATGTCTTCTCAAAAGTGTGATGTATGAGACCTCCCAAAGTCCTAAAAATTGAGATTCCAATTGAGATTCTTCCTCCTTGACCCTTGAAGCCTTTTTATAGGGTTCAAAGGTAGGTAGGGAAGTTACATATTCAAAAATATCTCACCTAACTTCTCTCCCAAGTAACTTGGCCAACCAATTAGGAGATTACTTGCCCAACAAGTTAGGAGGTTACTTGCCCAACAAGTTAGGTAAGTTACAACAATTTTGGGTGGTTGCAACCACCAAAGAGATAAAAAAAGGATACAGTTGACAAGTGTATTCATGATAATCCAAATTAAAATTAAGTATAAATATTATAGTTGTAACTATCATAGGAGGTTACAACTTCCATAGGAATAATAGCCAAATGTCTCCTTTTATAGGATGTTACAAAAATATTTCATAACTGTCTTTTCCTTTTTAAATCATAAAATATTTTATTGGAATCATAGCAATAGGGATAGTAATCATGGAGTGCGTAATATTTGTGCATCTTGTACTGAGCGTAGCAACGAATGCCCTCCTTTCTGGTACTCGGTAGTAAGGTGTGTACACCAAAAGAAACTGCACTTCACCACTTGTAACTCTCTGCCATTTGTCGTCAAACGTTTTCAAAACCCTCCACCATTGCTCGGCCTCCATTTCACTGTCGTTGCTCTGCTGCCGCTGCACTGCTGAACTTGTCTCATCCACACCATGCCCGATTTCGCTTCCTTCTTCATCGTCGAATGTAACTGCTTCAACAGTAGTGTCTGTGTCCTGTGACTCTCCTCCTTGCTCTTCTTCCTCTTCCTCCGCATCCTAAGCGAGCCATGCTTGCCTATGCTTGGCAAGTGCCTTGCCCTTGCAGCCATTGTCGAGCTTAATGGTGAGAGCCCTCCCCTGGAACTCCGCCCCGTCCAATTCCATGGCCTTCATTGTCGACTCCTCCGCACTGGCCCCTCCGTACGTCACAAAACAGAATCCAGCATTCTTCTTGGCATCATTGCGGCTCTGTATCAACACTTGCGACTTCAGAGGACCAAACTGTCGAAAATAATCTACGATCTCATGTTTCCTTCATCTTCAAACCCCAGTCGATCAGGATGAGCTTCACATGCGCAGATTTGCCCAAGCTAGGATTCGTATTGGGCATCAGAGGTGCCTCAGATACCATCGCTGCTGAGAATCCAAATCCAAAATAGCCGGCAACGGAAGAATCCTCATCAATTCTGTAATTATTCCTGCCACAACGTAGAGCAGGAAAATTAAGGCCACGCCTAATTTCTCCAATTCCATTGCTGAACCCACCAAATCTTTGGCGGAATCTGAGAACAGGGCTGAGTTCAGAATGTGGGCATGCGACAGGCTTGCAATTAGAAACAATTTTGGGTGTTTTCTGTAGCCATCTAGAGCACATTCGGATGACGATGATTGCAGGTATAATTTTGCTGTTGTGTATGCCTTCCATAGACCCATGCCTAGGAACCTTAATCCTGCAAAACTTGATCCCCAGAATCCCATGGTTTGCTGTGTTGCTAACAACTGCGTGAGTGAGGGTTTTGGCATTTTCCCCTGGATGCAGCAAGCGCAGATGAACCCCAACGATTACACCATCGTAACCATACCGGTAGCGGATTTTTGCTAATATCTAGAATATCCAAAAGCTAGTTTTTGCCCCAAAATCACACCCAATAACAATCCTATCTTCTCATTCAAACTTTGATTTAGAACCTCACCACAGAGTCCTAACAACCAGGCAATTGAACTTTGATATGCCAACAACCTTTGAATACATAAGGTTAGAAGCATGACTTGACTTTTGTAATTTATAGTAAATGAAGCAAGAGGCTTACCAAAATCGAACCCATGAGTTTTAATTTTCAAATCAGGAGTCTTACTGTTCCATGGAATGGCCAAATGTGCCAACACTTATAAGTCCTTAGGATATATATAATTATCTAATTCTAGTTTTGATAACAATTCCTTACTAATGTAAGAAAATTCCAAGGATACATGAGTGCACTTAGCTAATATGCATTTGCTTAAACAATTAAAATATACGATGATGATGATGATTTGTGTAAGGTAGTTAGCTTATTATCTTGCTAGGCAATAGGTCACCAATTCAAGTCACACTTAAGGCATTATTGTACTCCTTTATAATTTTGCTAATGTATTTTATTGGATATATGTCTTTTGGTATATCTATATTAAAATTATTTTGGGTTTTAACATACCCCAGCAAATCAAATAATCAATGCCCTAGAATAAATAATCAAAACATAACTTGGTCAAAAGATCATAAAACCTAGGGTGTTACTAAGTATATAATATGCAAAACATAATGACCATCAATCCAATAAAACTCAAGAAAATTATTAGTAGAAGTTTGACACACTATCTATAACTTTAATTATAAGTACAAAATATAAATGTCTTTGAAGTAGGAATCTCATGAAAACTTTAACATTTTTGTCATGTTGTTGAATAACTATAAATTTGAAGAGCTCATGCTAATTGCCATCATGTCTTAGGTTTTGATAGTCCATAATTTAATATTTATTGAAGTCCGCCAAAGAGAAAATACTAAACATGTATCCAAGAGCTTTAATTTTAGGAATGTTCTAAAAATTAGCAATAAAATTCCAAGTGTTTCAAATATTTGTAATGACATATAAGCCTAAAATAGAAATACTTTTAGAAAAAAATTTCAATTAAAAACATGGATCTCATACCAATAATTTGGTTTTGGTGGACATTTTTTTGGGTTAAAATCAATCTTCTTAACTATAAAAAATGGATAGGTATTATTATAAGCAGGTAAGAAGACCTATATTTAGTCAATCATATAATATGATTTTTCTAATTCTTGCAACTTTTATCATCATGAAGCACTTTTGTTTAATGCTTATCTTTTTTGGGTCAAGAAAAAAGATGCTATGGAAAAGAAAAATGGTGTTAATGTCATAGGAAAAAGTGCATTGAAGCGAAGGATAGTAAAAAATAATCTAAAGTTGGATACATGAAAACCCAAGATACTATTAATAATAAGAATGATCAAATGATAAAAAAAAACCAAAGAAACAAACACTTCTGTGAATACTTCTATTTTTACTACAAGTAGTATTGATCAATTTGGATAATTAGCATGTAAGGTATGTAAGAAGATTACTATCTACCCAAAGATGATATCTTTTATTGACAAGTGACCTTTAAAAGATTACAAAGAGACTCGATGTAAGGTCAATCATGATGCACATTATGTACTAGTATTTACTTTTATGCCTTCCTCTCCTACAAAAGATGTTTTACCAAAGTTTTTTATTGCTACATCAAATCTTTTTACTACTTTAAGTTCAAGCATAGAAATTAAAAATGATATAAATGTTGTTAAGAATATGACCATTGATGAGTGGTGAGGTACCCCTACACTCAACCATACGAATACGAGATTTTCATGCATGATCCGATTGAACCCCAAGGACTAAGTGCTTATGCGCCTTAATGGAACACTCAAGGTTAATCAATCGTTGTCTTCCCAAACTTACTTGTATTGTCACAGTTGTATGGTTAAGTAAGCTTGAGGTATATGATTTTTATAGCTTTTTTCTTTTTTATGTCTTCTGCTAATAAAGGAGAGGGAGAGAGAACTAAGTGGCTAACTTACCTTAACTATTCATTAACTAGTTTCTAAATGTTCCTAACACCAGTATCTATTCCCACTTGCCGTACACATCCTGAACTAGTGCAACGCTGTTGGGATTACCAAATGCTAATTGTCACTAGGTTACCAAGTGCTACACGTATGCTTGAAATGGTCGTACAGAGTGTACTTAACTAAGGGGGTTGAAGGTTGAGAGAGATATTAATTAACTAGGAAAGCATTAAACAATCATTAATTACTAATTAGCTTAAGCTATATGTTGCAAGGTTTATCATAAAGTTTGTCTTTATTACCGTACACAAAATTGTGCTCAGGTACAAATTGCTTGAATAAAGATTTGTTCACTCTATGACTCCTACTGCGGGCACACAGAAATAATTCTAATTCTGGAATGACAAAACTGTAAGAGTCTAGCTAAGGGTCTAAGTCTAACTACCTTGGAACCAAGGGTGCCGCCTCTTATTTATAGAACATGAGGTAGGACGCGATATTGCGTGGTGGATGTAATATCGCGTATGCTATATCGTGGCTCATCATACCCCCATGATTGAATGAAAACTCATCCTCAAGTTGCTTACAAAATATTGGGAAGGTATGGGATTATTGACTTGAATGACAACTAATGGTAAATGGGATGACATGTGAACGGATCAACATTACAATTCATGACAATCATTAGTGTTCATGACCACAAGAGTGAACACTATACACAATTGACATCCAGCCTTATTTGGCAACTGAGAGAGAAGAGAGAGAGAGAGAGAGAGAAAAGGAGAAGATGTGTTGCTGCTAACGCNGAGAGAGAGAGAGAGAGAGAGAAAAGGAGAAGATGTGTTGCTGCTAACACCAAGATTACACCTTCCGTTGTTCATCCATGGTCGTGCCATCAATCTTGTTCCTTGCATAACTGTTCCAACACCAATCCATCCTGAGTGTTTCCTCCAGGTCCAGTCCATTGCTATATGATTACCATCTGCACACACAACATAATCACATATGAGCAAGGATAAGTAAATCACAATATAGTTGATACCTTGCCTCGGTGTAAGATCCATTAGCTAAGTTGTGATATGGCTAATACGGATTCTAGAGATATAACACTGGTGACTACCCAAGGTGTAGGGGTTAGGAAAAATTGAAAAAATTGGACTAGGGCCCCCATGACTAAAAGTGATCCTCTAGTAGCAATAAAATGGAAAAAGATAAGGAATAAGAAAGATGGAGAAAAAGGAACAACGGTAATGCTGATAAAATGGATGTCAGAGATGGGAATGAAAGAACAAAAAGTTGATTGTGAAAATGTTTAAGGAAAAAAAATTAACTGATGCACCAACTAAAAATGCCAGTGGGTCCTCCCCAAAGCATGCTCATGCCCTTTATGCCCTGACAAACCCACATTCAAAGAGTCCGTAGGCTCTAAAAATGTCATTTGGGAGCAAGAGTTAAAGACTTAACCCCAAGAATTCACCAAAGAGAAAATAATGCATCAACCAAAATATGTACTACTGATACAACCGACAATGAGGTGGAAAATGGAGAAAGAATGATGGGAAGAAGAGAATGGAATGGAGTCCCAAGAACAAGGTGGTGTACAACCCCTTGTGTATTTATGGTTAATGTGACTGATTAGATCTCATTCCAAATCCAGCCTCAAATAATCCACATCCAGTGACTTCACATTAATACACTTGGCCAATCCATCCACTTGAAGTAATAAGAATGCTTTAGCCAAAGAGTCACCACCATTTCGAGGAAACGAAAAAGGGAAAAGTAGAAAGCGAGAAAGAACCTTAGTTAGAGAAAACATGTTTATTTAGTTCCATAAAAAATGTTTGTAGCCTAGATGATTATTTTGTCTAAGGGGTGTGCCTTGAATTTTCACTTTTTTTTCTTTTTTTTCTTTTTTGCATGAGAACCACACCATGCAAAGACTTATTTTTATTGGCTTAACATCCCGATAATGGAGCAATGTTAGAATGGTAAGAAAAACTCAAGAAGAAAACATCCAAGAACCCAAAAGAATAACCAGCACAAATGCATCAAATCCCTTTGAAGTCACACCCTTTTCAGTCCTTGAGTTCTTCCTTAGTTTGAAAAATGCCCAATCACCAATTCGTTAATAGTTTTATTATTAAAGAAGGGGATTGTACAGCTCCAAGCCAAGAGAGACCATAGAAATTCATGGATGCATGGATGACGTGGACTCATTGTCTGTTATATCAAAAAAAGCATACTTTAGTATCGACATTATAACTCAAAGGTAAAAATCAAACATTAGCAATCGATAAAATACAGTTCATACCACCATCAGGAGCACTTATTAGGTGACAAATCTAACAAAAAAAAAACAACAAACATAGAGAAAAACAAGAAAAAAAAAACAAAAACAAAAACAAACAAAATAAACAATCACACAAAGAAATGAAAAAGTATAAATGATGTTGCAAAATAAAAACAAGAAAAGTTAAAGAAATTTGTAAAACAAAAATGTGTAAAAAAAAAACTTTAAAAGGAACTAAGGACCTCAAATGATTAGCAGAGGTGGTCATCTCCCCCATGACTGAGTTAGAAGAAGAAGATTTGAAATAGTGAGCAGGGTCGTCCCTTCTCAAAGGTATTATGTGCACTAACCGTTCTAAATTCATGGAAGGGTTTGGTTTATTGCACACTGACTAACAATCTCTTATCAGGGCTCTCAGGTTTGTATATAGTCATGGCCCCTGAAGGAAAGGTTGTATGAATAATGTAAGATCCTTCCCACAGTGTTTGAAATTATGTGCATTGTGGCACATGTGTGGGGTTCTAGTAGAGAACCTTATCTCTTGGTTGATACTTAACCTTTCAAATCTTCAAGTCATGACGTTGCTTGTTATATGCCTTATGTAACTCATTTGATAAAAGGGCAACTAATCGATTTTCTTCTAGCACATTTAAAGTTTCCAGCCTTTGTTTTTGTGCTAGATCAAGATCGAGGTGGAGATCACAAGTTGTTGATAGTGTATGGAGCTTGGTTTGAATTGGAAGCGTTGAAAGCTTTCTGTATACTAACTCATAGGGAGAGTAGCCTATAGGGAGTTTCCAGGTGGAGTAGTATGCCCAAAGAGCATCATTCAGTTTAGTGCTCCAATCTCGCCTATACTTGCTAATTGCCCTAGTCAATATTTTAGTGATCTCCCTATTGGTGACCTCAGCTTGTCTGTTAGCTTGGGGGTGATAGGGTGTAGTTAATTTATGTTCAACCCCTAAGCGTTGCATTAACTTTCAAAAAATTGCACTTGTGAAGTGTGTTCCATTACCTGAGATAAGTGCATATGGCACACCAAACCTATTTACGATTTTTTGTTGCACAAATCATGCAGCTGTAGATATTGTGCAGTCTTTAATAGTAGCTGCTTCAGCCCATTTTGTTAAATAGTGTACCGCAACTACAATGTAAGCTTTTCCATTGGACATTAGTGTAATAGGCCCCATAAAGTAATATCCTACAGGCAAGATCTTAATAGTCGTTCGTCTCCCCACATAGTAACCCCTACAAGGGCCCTCATAAGCATCTTAGAGAACTCTCAATTGGTCTACCTCAAGCACGCACCATCAAACCAAGCCATTAGAACACACTTTATAAATTTTTCCATTGATCTCCATGAAGTACTTGGCTCTGTGAAAAAACTGTTGTTTCTTCCTAAAGTCCAGCTCCTGTGGTGTTTGTTGAGTAAGGAGATAGGTGAGAATGCTACTATACCATTTCGTCTTTATGGGTTCGTTATTCACTACACCGGCAAAGAGGGCTTCATCAGGAAAATGATCAGACATTACATATTGATACTCTTTGCTGTCCCAGCGTAACTGAGATAAATGATCTACAACTACGTTCTCAGTGCCTTATAGAACTCTTGTAGGATTACCAACCATTGTATAATACGAGGGCTAACTGTTGGCTTGTTCATGAGGAACTGGATTACACTATGATCCGTGTCGATGAACACTTTGTAACCTAACACATAGTGCCTAAACTTATCCAGTGCAAACACTATAGCCATTAATTCTTTCTCTGTAGCTGTGTAGTTAAGTTGTGTACCGATGATACTTCTACTTGCACAATGGATGTAGTAAGGGCATTTTTGGTCATCTAACTATGTAAGTATAGCTTCTAAAGCATAATTGGATGCATCAGTCATTATGTGGAATGGTCTAGACTAGTCAGGAGCTTGTAGAATGGGAGTTTCTACAAGATTTCATTTCAGAGTTTGGAATGCTTATTCACATTCCCTGGTCCACTCAAATGGTACATCCTTCTTTGTTAGCTTTACCAACGGTTTGGTAATCTTGGAGAAGTTCTCAATGAATCTCCTATAGTAGCCAGCATGTCCAAGGAATGACCGAATGTCTTTGACAGTTTCCAGTTGATGGGTGATTCCTTGGATGACCCTAATTTTATCTAGGTCTACCTCTATTCTTGCATGTAAAACCTTATGCCCAAGTACTATGCCTTCTTGGACCATTAAATGGCTTTTCTAGCAGTTGAGCCTTAAATTGGTTTCTACGCATCTTTTCAGCACTTACTCTAATCGGTCCAAGGCTTGATCAAAACTTGTTCCATAGGTGGAGAAGTCATCCATAAAGACTTCCACTTCATTCCCTATCTACTGCTGGAATATGCTTAGAACTAGGCATTGAAACGTGGTAGGAGCATTGCACAAGCCAAATGACATTTGCTTCTACAAAAACATTCCCCAAGGACTGGTGAACATTGTCTTGGCTTGGTCTTCTAGGGCTATTCGTATTTGGTTGTATCCACTATAGTCATCCAGAAAACTGTAATAGCGATGCCCTGCTATAGTGTCTAAGACTTGGTCAATGAATGGCAACAGAAAGTGATCCTTAAATGTTGCCATGTTCAGTAGCCTAAAATCTATGCACACCCTCCATTTGCCTTCCTTTTTAGGCACGATTACCAAAGGGCTAACCCATTTTCCATCAGCAATGGGATATATGAACCCAACCTTAAGAAGCTGTTCTATTTCTTCTTTTACTACTTGCTTCAATTTTTGGTTCAATCACCTCTACGGTTTTTTTTGAGGCTTCATGGAGGGGTTAGTGTAAATCCTATGCTGGCATATCCTAGGATCTATTCTAATTAATTTGGGATATGTCCAGGAAAAGGCTTTTGACCACTTGTTTATTACCTTCGGCAGTCTTTCTTTTTTTTTGGAAGCAAGTCTTGCGTCGATGACTACTGGTTTTCCATTTTCAAGGATCATATATTCCAGAATGATGGGAGATGGTTTCAATTCTAGGGGCTCTTGTTTGAATTTTTTAGGAATTTCCAACTTCCCCCAGTTGATGTTTTCAAGGTTAAGGCTTGGAAGTTGGTAGTGGACTTGCTGTAGTGCATCTATGCTTTTGATATAAGCATAAGTTATTCCCTTAGTTAGTTTCATGCATGTTAGTGAGTTTCTCTCTTGATAAGCTATCATCCACTAGGTGTCTTTTTGTCATGTGGCTGCTGCATACAAGCACTTTTGTATGTTAATGTCTTGTGCACACCGGTTGCATGTAGGTAATGCTAAACTGTGCACAACCCATGATCTTTGCATGCAATTGCACCCTGTATCACTGTATGTGATGCATGGAACCTTCTTCTTCTTGATCGTTCCAAAAGTATTCTCCTTAGATATTTCCAGGGAAAGATTGCAGATTCCTAGACGTGCATCTATAGTGCTTAGCCATGCTTTTCCCATTATTATTGGGAAGTCCCCTTTACCGTTATTCACTTGTATCACTAGGAAATCAGCTGGGTATGGCCACCCACACACAATGGTGACGATGTCCTCCACCAGTCCCAAGGGAATAGTGATGGACTGGTTAGCCAGCTCTAGGCGAATATTGCTCTTTTTTAATGGAGGCAGGTTTTAGGCTTTGTACATTTCTTTTGATATTAAGTTGACTCCGAAACCTGAATCCAAAAGAGCTTTCCATGGCTCATTTCCAACAATTTGGAGATAGATTAGAGGGCTTCTAGGATCAGAAAATTTCCTAGGAAGGTGACCAACCTTAATCCAATCAGTAACGACATGTGTTAACATAACCATATGTGTTGACCTCAGTGTTTGGTTCGAAGGGAGCTTTGAAGCCTTGTTTGATGGGGAGGCATTCAGAGGTTTAACTGCTTATGGTTGTAAGGGCTTGGTTGGACTGTTGTTCTGAAGAAAGGTCTTTTCTTCATACGGTTATCAGAACCAACAGCGGGTTGAGGGTTTATAGCCCTTGTGGAATTGCATTGTTGTGGTTGAGTAAGGAGTTTCCCTTGCATCGCTGAAGTGGGTGGTAATCGAGCTATTGGTGCAAGATCTGCAGATGGATTTGAAGGATGGTATATTTGTGGGTTATCTTCAATAGGAGAAGGAGTTCTATAATACTCATGGTCTTGGTAGTGATGTTGTGGTGTAACATGACTAACAGAGTCACGTGGAGAAATTTGATGCTGCATGTAGTAGCCAAATGGATCAGGTTGCCGATATGGGTATTATTGCCTTGGTGGTGGCATCCCCCATGACTATGCATATTTCCACTGTTGATGTTGCTTAATGAGTTGTGGTGGAGTTCCACTTGGATAATATGTTGAAGGTTGGTGGAACTACCTTGGGTTACCTTGGGGATAAGGTAACCATCAGGGTGCTTGCCGTTTATTTAGTCGTGGGTTGAGTGCATACACCCCAGACTCTTGTAGATGTGAGATCACTAGGCAACATCCCTTAGGATGGTCATATTAACATATCTCACTTCCACCATCATTGTCTATGTCTGAATCCACAACCTCTTCTGTGATGGCCATTTTTCCCTTATCCTTGTTTCCTGCATTTTCCATTTCTCTCTTTTTCTTTTTTTCACGATCACTACCTTGCTCCCTAGACTCCTCTACAATTTTAAAAATAGTTTCAAACCTACTATCCAAGGAGTCCCACATTTGGTCTACCTTTGTCAATACTTTTGTTGTTAACTTTTACAGAGGAAAATTTTTCCTATTCACCATCTCTTTGAGTGGTGACTCTTCTTCCTCCTTACAAAATCTCACTCCTCTTTTTCAGGGGGAAGGATCTCAGTTGTATTCTTCCGCACTTTCTCTCTTTTCTAGCTTACCTTCTTCTTTGGCTACTTGCTCTAGCAGTCTATGAATTTGATGAGACCTAAGCTCCAATAACCTTCCTTGGGCATACATCCCAAGGGTTTTTCTTATTTCATGCCTAAGTCCATCCACGAGAAGGCATAGTTGATCCCACTACGAATAACCATGGCTAGGGCAATGATGTAATAGTGCGTAATAGTAGCCCATGGCAACATCCAAGGGTTCATGATTTCCTTGCTTCCATCCTTGGATTTGGTTCCATAGGTTAGACACTCAGGAGTACGTTTGGTACTTATCATTGAATAGTTCTAACATTGTACTCCACCTCCGAATGGATTCCGGTTCTAAGGACCGGTACCAAATTTTAGCTTCTTTCACTAGTGTCCTTGGGAACAACTTCAGTTTTTGCCATTTTTTTCTATGTTTTGCAAGGCACATGCATCGTGGAATGCTTGTAAATGATTTTGAGGATTAGTGTTGTATCCCCCTTCAAATCATGGGACGTTTTTCATGTCTAACCTTTTGATCCTACTATCCTTTTGGTGCCTTGTTGGAACTCTTATAGCCTCTGTTATATCTAGCATGCTTCTAGTTGCAAGTAGGGGTTCTTCATGATCATCTCGTTCATAGCTTCTATAGTGTCTACACGGTTCCCTACTCTCCCTTCTTCTATGCCTTGATTCCTTAGAGTGGACGTGTCCTCGTTCTCGACTGTCTCGTCGATGTCTTTCACTTCGTTTTTCTTTATCCTCATGATTGGTTTCCCTATGACTGCATCCTGACACTACAGGAAAGGGTGAAGATGATGATGAAGGTGAAGAAGAAGGAGAACCATTGCCATGACGGTGTTTTCTACCTTCTCTTTGGTGGTCTCATCCTTAATCGTGATCATGATCAGAACGTCTGTCCTTATCGTGTGCTCATGTTCCCTCGTTAAACACTTCATGTTTGTAGGCATCAAAACCAGGGTTGTGAATAGTGGAGTGGAGGTTCTGATACACCACCTCCTGACCAATGTTAGGAGGAAGAACATCATTTTGTGGGGAACCTATTGAAGCAGGTTCATCATCCTCAATTTTTCTCAAAATGTGCAAAGCGTCATGGGGCCATTTACCCTTCAAGGATGTATGGAATCTCTCCTATCACAAGTCCCTTTGACGTTGCGCTTTTGTGGGATGATAGTTCCTTGAGTCATGATCGCATGCAACGTATTCTGCATATAAAAGCAACATGCCTATTCGTGTAAGAGCACGAAGGAGCATGTTGGGAACTGATCAATCTGGAGGCAACACTATGTTACCCTCCAAGTCTCTCCAACACAGTTGTTCATCTTGGTGAAGAATAAAGGGGAAATTAGGTACATACTCATTGGGATGAGTATATACCACATGAAACTGTTGAGGAACTAGTAGATCCTAGTTTCATGTATTATTCCACCGACTACCTCTTGTGTTAGTCCTAGGCACTGAAGTGCTCTTATGTGAAGAAGAAAAAATCTTGTCTTGTTCGGTGTGCAATGTACTATTGTCTTGTCTTTCTTTGATTAACCCTAAGGATTCATTCTAACGTTCCAACGATATGAATGATTTTCTATGTTCTACGTAGTGCACAAACAACTAAGTCCCCAGCAATGGCGCCAATGATGAGTGGTGAGGTACCCCTACACTCAACCATATGAATATGAGTGTTTCATGCATGATCCGGTTGAACCCCAAAGACTCAATACTTCTGCGCCTTAATGGAACACTCAAGGTTAATCAATCATTGTCTTCCCAAACTTACTTGTATTGTCACAGTTGTATGGTTAAGTAAGCTTGAGGTATATGATTTTTATAGCTTTTGTCTTTTTTATGTCTTCTGCTAATAAAGGAGAGGGAGAGAGAACTAAGTGGCTAACTTACCTTAACTATTCATTAACTAGATTCTAAATGTTCTTAACACCAGTATTTGTTCCCACTTGCTGTACACATCCTGAACTAGTGCAACACTGTTGGGATTTCCAAATGCTAATTGTCACTAGGTTACCAAGTGCTACACGTATGCTCGAAGCGGTCGTACTGAGTGTACTTAACTAAGGGGGTCGAAGGTTGAGAGAGATATTAATTAACTAGGAAAGCATTAAACAATCATTAATTACTAATTAGCTTAAGTTGTAGGCTGCAAGGTTTATCATAAAGTTCATCTTTATTGCCATACACAAAATTGTGCTCAAGTACAAATTACTCGAATAAAGATTCGTTCACTCTATGAATCCTACTACGGCCACACAGAAATAATTCTAACTCTGGAATGACAAAACTGTAAGAGTCTAGCTAAGGGTCTAAGTCTAACTGCCTTGGAACCAAGGGCGTTGTCTCTTATTTATAGAAGATGAGGTAGGATGCAATATTGCGTATGCAATATCACGTGGTAGATGTGATATTGCGGCTCATCAACCATTCTCCCTACTAACAATTAATTTTTTGATGAGGACATCACTCAATCTATGTATCAATCCTTAATTAATTGTGTGTTTTCTTTGACTTAAAAACTTTCTGCAAATTGCGTGCAACAACAAAAGAGAGTTAGGTAGAAAAGAAAGAAACTTGTAGAAAAATAAAAGAAAAGAGAATATAAAGAAAAAACTACTAAATTAAACTATAAAAATGATAAACATAGAACTTTTAGGGAATTTCACCCCTCATTAGCATGCTTTAGAAGAATGCTAGATGTGTACCAAAGTAGAGATGACAACAAAATATTTATAGGAAAAAGTAACCCTTTGTAAAAAAAAAAAATAGCAAGTTAGCACATGTTTGGAGTTTTAAAAGAAAAACTCAATCATTGCATTTTTAGATTTGTGAGGGTGAATCATTAGTTTGATGATCAAAGATAAATCTAATGATAAAAGCTATATCTTCTATGCATCAAGAACCTCTACAATTTATAAGGATTTCTTCAATAGACAAGAAATTTGGAGATGACATTTACCAAACATGAATCATATTACCAAAGCCACAAGAATTCATGGTTTAGGGTTGCCCTCACATTTAAGGATTTAGTTGGACTAAAATCCATTTTGAAAACTTTTTGTGGACTTAAAAAATTTTAGTAGATCATGTGCAACTGCTAAAGTGAGTTAGGTAGAAACCAAAGAAACTTACCCAAAAAAAAAGTAAAGTAAGGAGACTACAAAGAAAAAACTTCTAAATTAAACTACAGAAATTAAGTTGCTCCAATATTTGTATTTTTTCCTCTTTTATAGTTTACTTTTAGCAACGTTTTCCATTTCTTACAGTTTCTTTGCCCTTTCTTCACTTTGTTTGGTCTCTACCAACTAGCTTTAACTATTGCACACGATTTGCATAAATTTTTAATTCTTAAAATTCTTAATTCTTATGTTTTATCTTATTATGAATCATGCTAGGGGTGTTTTGGACCAATGGGAGCTTGTTTAAGAAGTTCAAGCTTTAGAACAAGCATCTTATCTTTGGAATACCTACCAGGAAAAACATATACTCTAGGTGTAAGATGCCTACTCTAGAGGAAAGATGTCTACTTCATGTGAAAGATGTCTTTTCTTGAATTATAGACATCTACTTTGGTTGTAAGATGTCTACTATTCATTGTTAAGCTTTCAAGAACGACAACTATACTTCATAAAAGATGTCTTCTTTTGATCCACTCTCTAAAGGTATCTCCTGAGAGAATGTAAGAGAGTGAAATGGCGAAGAGCAAGGATGAGAAGAGAGAGAGTTAAGAGGCTAATTGTCTACTTATCCTCATTGAGAGATTGAGAGGTCTCTTTGTGTGCTTGTGAGTACTTGCTTTGAGTCTTAAGTGAAGATTTAACTGAATTACTTGTCCATCCTTGAAAGTGATCTTTGTACTCTATACTCTTTTCCTTGAGCAAGATTGAGAGATTGAGAGGTCTCTTTGTGTGCTTGTGAGTGCTTGCTTTGAGTCTTAAGTGAAGATTTAACTGAATTACTTGTCCATCCTTGAAAGTGATCTTTGTACTCTGTACTCTTTTCCTTGAGCAAGAATTTTTTTTTTCAGGAAGTCAAACCCCAAACGAAAAAGAGAGGCAGTATCATCATCCTCATCCTCATCCTCAAAACAATAAAAAGAAGAAGAAGAGGATGGCGATGAGATAGGCAACAGGCGGCTCTTGCATCCAACACTCATCCCCAATCTGCCACCACAATTCCGTGCAGCAACACAGGTAAACTCAAATCAACATCCTTTTTTACATGTTAAGATATTATATACTTCAAAACTGTCATGGATAAATCAAATCCTTTCCCAAATGCCATTTGGTGTTTCAGCAGCGCCGTGAGCAATTCAGGGTTTTCTTGAATTTTAACTCTGTTGAGAGTGGCTGATGAAAGAAGAATTACAGAAACGCCGTACAGAAATTGAAGCAGGTATGCACAAAGCTTATGTTTCGGGCCCTGCCACTCCATTTACAACGCCAGTAACACATGGGTTCTGAAAGCACCCTAACCACTCTAATTCTTTCAAATTTCAATGACCCACAAAAATTCCTTTCTTAAAAATTCCCATCGACACACCTTGTTCCTGACTTTTACTGATGGAGTCGGAAAGAATTGGAGTGTTCTATGAATGATATGCAACAAAACATTTAAGAACAAAAGCAGGAGCCAGAACGAATTCAAGCATTCAACGAAAAGAGAAGGACCCACAATGAATCGGAAGCTCAAGATTCATAATGAACCAGAAATTGTACAAGAAACCCAACAAAATTGCGTGGCCAATTAGGAGCAACAATTCAAAAATTTTATATCTGGAAGGCCAGGAAAGCTCAAGCAAAATTCTGCACAATTGATTGCATTATAGACTGGGTATATGCTAGGAATTCTTTATTGATGGTTTCTATTTCGATCATGTGTTGTTTTCTCCGTCTGATGCAGGACGCGCGATGAATGCAGTGGGAACCAATGTTTCTCTGCGCGCATCCGCCATGATTGGAGAATTGCAGGCGGTTGTTAGGCAAAGCAGACTCAGAATTCCCATTATGTATGCCACCGATGTTATTCATAGCCATGCCAATGTTTATGGCACTACAGTCGTTTTGCAGAGATTCAAGATGGAGCGGCTGCCATCTGCTCACTGAAATACCACAAAATTTTGGGTTTGGCATCGCAACTACAAATTTGGCTAAGTATCACTTTGAGCTACAGCGTAGCACAGTGTTACGCTGTGTAGCGTAGCATCTATATTTACTTTTATTGAAGTGTAGCACCATATGTCATGCTGTGTAGCGTAGGGCAGCGTAGCACAGTTTTTAAGCTATGCAGCGTAAGCATAATCTCACCCATTGCACTGCCACGCAGCGTAAGCATAATCTCACCCATTGCACTGCCACGTGACACCTGATCCACATTTTGGGTTTTGGGTTAGCCCTACATTCCTTGACCGTTGGCATTCTCCAAGGGTTGGCATTCCTTAATTGTTGGCATCTCTGAGCGAGTTACATTTCTTGATCGTTGACATTCCCCTAGGGTTTACATTCTTGCCATTCTTTGGATGTGAGCTTTTTTAAGTTCTTGGCATTTGGCATTCTGGCATCTTGCCACTGAGCTCCATGAGTGAACAAGACCCAGAGCACACCACACCAGTAGAGAGTTGCATCCCGTTAAATATTGCATGGTACATTGCAGTGGCCAACTGGCAAGATTCATTATGACAAATGCCAGACTTCACGACCCAACGCCACTGAGGCTGTGATTGCGCTTCCACACTGTGTATATCTTTGTGAATTAACCGTGCTTTTTTTTTGGGGCGGTGCATTGCTGTTCTTAAATTTTATTACATTTTTGAAGCATTTCTCTCTGTCATTTAGTTTAATGCTTGTACTTTTTTACTGTTTCATACATATTTGCATGTTCGCATCATTGTTCTTAGGCCGGGACATCCCCTCTAGCCCAGCTGGACCCAAGCATTTTTCTCTGGCATTTAATTTAATGCTTGTACTTTCTTACTATTTCATACATATTTGCACGTTCACATCATTGTTCTTACGCCGGGACATCCGCTCTAACAGAGCTGGACCCGCAGCATTTCTCTCTGGCATTTAGTTTAATGCTTGTATTTTCTTACTGTTTCATACATATTTGCACGTTGGCATCATTGTTGTTAGGCCGGGACATCCGCTCTAGCCAGCTGAACCCGATTCTCTCGCATGACATAGTATAAACTCTTTTCACACACGTAAGTCTCTGTTTGATCAACAAGACTGTTCAAGGCACCTCATTTTCGTTTTCTCCAGCACAGCCCTCGCACCGATTCGGATTAGGCTGTGTGCGCCTAATATTGGTGTTCCAGCCACCGACATGTTCAGACGCTACACTCACCTCACCGGTTATCCATACCTCACAAAGATTCCAGGTACCAAAAATGACCAATGCAATCAACTCTGCATAATTTTACTTGACCTTTCTTGGCCCTCTAGATATAAAATTTTTGAATTGTTGCCCCTAATTGGCCCTATAATTTTGTTAGATTTCTTGTACAATTTCTGGTTCATTATGGATCTTTAGCTTCCGATTCAATGTGGGTCCTTCTCTTTTCGTTGAATGCTTGAATTCGTTCTGGAATCTGGATTTGTCGTAAATGTTTTGTTGCATATCATTCATCTAATGCTCGAATTCTTTCCGACTCCATCAGTAAGAGTCACGATCGGGATCGGGGTGCGTCGATGGGGATTTTTGAATTCGTTTCGGCAATTTAACAAGGGAATTTTTGTGGGTCATTGAAATTTGAAAGAATAAGAGTGACTGGTTGGGTGCTTTCAGAACCCATGTGATTGCTGGTGAAATGGATGGAGTGGCAGAGGCCCCCGAAACATTAGCGTTCTGCATATTTACCGTTCTGCATATTTACGAGAATTACCTGCTTCAATTTCTGGACGCGCTCGAGAAAGTCGTTTCTGTAATTTTTTGTTTCATCGGCCACTCTCAAGTTAAAGTTCAAGTAAACCATGAATTGCTCACGGCGCTGTTGAAACACCAAATGGGATCCGGGCAAGAATTTGATTTATCTATCATAGTTTTGAAATATATAATGATGTTGATTTGATTTGACTTGTATTGCTGCAGGGAATTGTGGTGGCAGATTAGGGAGGAGAGTTTGATCCAGTGGCCGCCTGTTGCTCTTCTAGAGCACATTCCCACTACCGTAATAGCCTTGCAGCAGCTATTAATACTGGAGTGGACATGGTAATTATTTAAATCTCTGCAACATGCACAAGAGACCCAAGGTTTTTGGTTTAATATATTATTATCGGTTTATCTGAAACACTGAAAGCAAGAAAAAAAATTTTAAAGAGGGTGACAGTTCCAAATGATTTCGAATGGTTTTTGGTGACAGTGAGGGCAGTGGTGCGGAGCAAGATCATTCCAAAGACCAGAATAGACAACGCAGTGCGCAGAATAAACGTACTTCAGTGTCAGCATCTGTCACTCACTGATGACAGAGAACTCGGTTTGTTAATTTTACGGAAACACGGAGACTTGGCAAGGGAGGCGGCAATGAAATCTCTGGTACTGCTCAAGAACGGCAACGATGATGCAGAGCCGACGCTGCCATTGAAGAAGAACGCGTCAAGAATTGTCGTTGCAGGAAGAGCCGCTCATAACATGTTGGCCCAGACGGGTGGCACCATGATCATCTCACGGTCAGGTGAGGTCGTCGTTTAAACCTGTCAGACTAATGTTCAATCCTTTCATCATTCAAAGTTTATAACAGAACCGACCACGTTTTGTCAAATATTGGTGCAGGAACAACAATTTTGCAAGGAATTGGGGACGATTGAGGATGATCAATTTGGTTTGTCTTCTTTCATTCCTTGTATTTATTAGTGTCTTCCACTATTATCTATTCTAATTGGAAGTTTTAAATGTGTAGTTATTTTTTAGTAGCAAAAATAAAATTATAATATTTTTTTAGAAGTAAAATATAAGATTCTTAAAAAGGTTGCTTTTTAGTGACAGCTTCAATTAGGAAAGTTTCTAGTGAAAGCTGAAAAATTTCATTTGTTTTTTTGTAGTCTTAACATCCTTTTATTTTGAGGGCTCAAGTTGGGGAAGCTATAAGTTTTTGTTGCTATTTGTTTATTATTTCTATTTGATGCTTTCTTTTGTCTTTAAAAAGAGTTTTCTTCTTCTCTTTACAAGGAATGCTTGAGTAAGTAAAAATTTACGAGGGTACTTTTGAATAATGGCAAGGCCTAATTCTTTTCCTACCCCTAAAGGAATATTTTTATGATTAGTTGTAAGGATGAAAATCCAAAAAGGCATCTCTAAAATTTTGAGGCTTTTTCTTCATACTTTTTCTTTTATGTTGATGATCCAATGTAACTTTTCTTAATTGTTATTCATTTTTTGGGGTTCCATACCCCCAAGTATTTAAGTAAAAACAAGTTATGAAATTTCTTTTTAATAAACCCAAGTTACAAGGTCAATCCAAGTCACAAATTCAATTATACTAGGTAATACTAAGTTATATGGATAAAAAATTTAAAGAAATTATGAAACTATGAATTAATAGATCCAAGAGGTTCCCAATGGATATACATAAAAAAGTTAGTAAACACACTCAGAAAAGAAGATCTAGAGGTAGTAATTATTAGGGAAAGAAGGTGTGAAATCCCAAAAAATATTTATAAAAATATTTTAGGGTACATCACATATTTAATCATGGAGTAGAAAGCTCTAGAAATAACATAGACAGGAATAACTTTCTAATTTAAGGTATTTCTACTTAGGTAAATGTTCTTACAATAGATGCTTTGCAAAAATAAGAAAGGAAATAATGAGGAGCTCCCTTGGATTTTACAATCCAAGCTTTGAAGTTACAATAAGCTAATTTTGAAAAAAAAAAAGAAACATTACTCTTGCTTAAGGAAAAGAGTATAAAGTACAAAGGAAGCTTATCACTTCCAAGGATAGACAAGTAATTCAGTGAAATCCTCACTTCACACTCAAAGTAAGCTCTCACTCACAAGCATATAAAGACACCTCTCAATCTTTCAAGGAGGATAAGTAGACAATTAGCCTCTTAATTCTCTTTCTTCTCATCCTCACTCTTTACCATTTCACTCTCTTACATTCTCTTAGCTCTTGGATGCCTATTTATACTTTTTAGGTGACTTTTCATATTTCCATTGATACTTCGATTACAAATTTATGCCCATTGGTATCCAAACAAAAATATTCCAACATTAGATAAGAAATCTTTGGAAAGGAGGAGATGCCTTTTCCAAATGTAGATGGGTTTTAGATAGAGGTATTTGCAAGAGAGTGGATGTATTTAGGTCAAAAGAAGACATCTTTCATGAAGTATAATTGTATTTCTTGAGAGATTAACAATGAATAGTTAACATCTCACAAAAAAAGTAGATGTCTAATGAGCAATGAGTAGTTGCTCTACCCAATCATACAAATCATAAGCATGCACTAGCGATTCAATCACATCCTATGGACTTAGCTCCTAAGTGTGCCTATAGACAAAGATGGTGAAGAAGGCCATGTGATCATTGTCTTCCTAACTCTCACTCATGTAGGCTCTCATGTATGGTTATGTGTGAGTTAAGACATATGATATGTATTTATGTTTATATTTTTTATATATATTTTAGCCTAAGTGTTGGTCAAAAGATAAATGGTTGATAATTAACTATTCTAGCTATATAATAGTTCTAAGGCTAACTATTCTAACATAAGTATCTATACCAACCTTCTATACACATCCTAAATTTGTATTAACACTACTAAATTACCAAGTAACGAGTGCTAGATGTATCAAATGACCATTGTTGAGATTGCAAGCGTTAAATGGTATTTTTGAAGTGCTCATACTTATGTGTTCATTATTAAATGTATTAATTACTTAAGATAAGAATATAAAGTCCATAAAGAACAAAGTGGAAGTAAGAAATATTAATTTGTTCCAAGTGCTTCAATGAATGTCAAGAATCTCTTCTTTATTACCATTCACATCAATGTGTTTAGGTACTTGATGCTTAAATAAATATTTGTTCAATTAATTTAGTTCATACAATGGGCACTTAGAAACTATTCTAACTGTAGGGAAAGAAAATTACAAGAGCTTCACTACTGTACTAACTTAATGTGCCATAAATGTGATAAGTCTGTGCATTTATATAGGCTTGACTTACATCTACATCAATGCATGTGACTATGCATCGATGGGGCTACGTCAACGCATGCCCATTGATGCAACCAATCAACTATACTTCATCATACCCCCATGATAGAGTAAAAACTCATCCTCAAGTGAACAAAAGTAACATCAAGCTTCTTAGAAAATTGGGAAAGCATGAAATTATTGATTGACTTTGAGTGTTGGATTGTACAGAGTTACAAAAATTGGTGTCCGTGACATCAAAATTGGATGCCAATACAAAAATGATGGCAGGTTCCTTCATAGATTACCAAAGATGAGGTGAAATTCAAATAGCGCTAAGAGGTGGTGGCTTTTGGGATGCTAAAGTTCCTTTGCCAAGCTCTGACACTTAAGGTGGTGGAGGCAATTAAGGTTGTATTGCTATTGCTACTACTTTTGGTGGAAGCTTAAAAGCATCCAACAATGCTTTCATCTTCTCTTCCTTGCCTCATGGGTTGTACACAATCCACATGAATTCACCAATATGGATTGGTACAGGAATGTCTCATAGGCACGACATTAAATGGAATAGCTCCTTAGTGTTGACGATCCATGTTGTAAATTGTTTTTGTTCAATGTCGAACATCTTGATAAGTTTTTGCAACTAGTGGTGGTCATTCATTCTTCTAGCCAGGTTCTTAGTAAGTGACTATTAATTAGTGAATCGCCTCTTAAAAACTTTGAGCTCCATGTTGGCTACCTTCAACTATTGTTTTGTCTCTTTATGGTGCTTGAATTTTGCCTCGTATAATAGGTACGAATTGGCCATATACTTTTCCAACTCTATCCTTGGCATCCTTGCAACTAGCATAGTCAAGTTTATGTATCAAAGGTTCGCAAGCTGCATGTATTCAGTTATTTTCTCAATCTACAACTCCTTTAGGTAGATCTCAACTTTGTCACATGCATTTAAGCCATTAAAAACTAGCTACTACATTGCCTCTTTACTAGAGTTGTCAGAGGGTCTTGTTCATCTTCGCCTTGGCTAATTGAATCTCCTTCTTGTTCATCTCTTTGAGGAGCCAAACCTAGTCCATATAATGGTTTTTGACTTGTTCAAATTTTAGGGCCTCATTCTTCTAAGCAGCTATCTCAATGGCTATTTTTTGGCAAAGTGCTCGAACTTCCTCCATGGAGAGATTTTGGTTCTCTGTTATCAACCTCATTAAGTCAAGGTTCGCATTAGTTAGCTACTCCTACAGTTGTCAAATGAATTTGATCATTTGGTCCTTTTACTACTTGACATTTCGCAATTGGTGAATGTTCTTGGTAAGCACCAAGTTCTGTTTGAAGACTTGAGTCAAATCCTTATCAATGTTGAATGCTAACACTTTCAATAAGGAGGTGTCAAATACCATAGTCTTCTTCGCATTCTCAACCTCTTTAAGTCTTTGTTAAAGCTACTGAAATGCTTCATCTCTATTGAGATTTAGGTTGAGAATGGTAGGGTCAGATAGATGAGCCTACAACTCTACAAATTTGGCAATAAATTGCTAATTTTCAATAGTGGTTGCCTATATCTAAGCATTGGCAATGATTAGTTTTCCCTTAGCCTCTAGCAACCTTGACTGGGTTGCTATAATGTCATTTGGAAGATTAAGGATCTCTAGAAATGGTTATCTGGTTCCCACTAGCTGATCATACACTTATGTTGGACTACACTAAGCTTAACACTATTTCCTCCTATGGACACTTGAATATTTGCCATGGTAGCAATGTCTAGTGTTGGTGCCTCAAAAGTGTTTATGGCCTTGAGCATCCTATCTACCACCATTTTCGTTACTATCTCTTGTTCATGGTGCTTCATCAATAGGATAGTTGCCCCCTCATCTTTGTCTAGGTACATCAAGAAAGTTGTGATATTTCCAAAGATCTCAAGGAATTCTTGTCTAGGGATGGACATTATAACTTCTCGGGTGCTAGGATCCATTCTCGCAAGAGCTTGCAGTTGTTGTGTTGAGAACAGTGGGACAATTTCTATGGATTGAGAACTTAGAAGGGGGGGTTGAATAAGTTTCCCAATTTAAATGCTGAAGCCATAAAAAATACACATAAATCCTATATGGTTCCCAACTTGGGTACATCCACACTCAAAGTGTAGAATTCGTGCACATTTCCATACTTTGTTTCTTCAAAAAGTGGTTTGAAGGGCACTATACCCTATACAAGCTTTGAGCTTTGCTGAGGAGGGCTTTGTCATGGTGAAACCACTCAATCTCATGCCGACAAGATTTAAAATGTGGTTTAGAGGATCCCATAACTGTTACAAAATTGAGCTTTACACTAGAGTTTTTTTACATCACAAAACCACTCAATCGCATAGGATCCCAACAAGCTCAATAAAGATGCCTTTTTGCAAGCTACAAGAAAGAAACAAGGAAAGAATCCTTGTACTTGAAGCTCAATATAAATAAGAAAATGATGTTACAATGAAGAGTAAAGGTAAATTCACTTTGAGTAGCCAATGATGAATCTTTCTATGAACAGTGCTTGTCCAATTTCCAAGATTTTTACATTGTCTTATAACTAGTTTCTAAAAACTCCTTGGAATTCATTCAATAGCTATCAAATGGCTAGTATAGACATATGCTTCAGAATTTACATGTCTACATTAGATAGTTCCTAATGTAGGAGGGACGTCTACCTAGAAGAGTAGACATCTATTTTTAAAGATAGACATATGCTATTTTTTGTAGACGTCTACTTTAATTTTGCACTTTGGAGTCTAAGGCATTCCCTTGTCAATTTGACATCATGGTAGTCTTTAGAACATGTTCACTTGGCTTGTAGACTTCATTTTCATCCATGCTTTCATCTTGTCCATGTAGTCTTCATTTTGACATCTTAACGTAGATCTTGTTTTTTCAAATCTCAGATCTTCATGTGAAGTTCTAGTTCATGGCCCTACAAAATTATCAATACATATATACAATCTATAATTTCCTTTTATTTAAGGTTTTGACATGCCAAAAGGTCAACAATCTCCTCCTTTTTGGTGATGTCCAAAACTTAAGAAAATGGGTTAGTACCATTCATAGCATATAAATTAAATGATATATAATAAAATCATTTAAGACTTATAAATTCCAATGGTAGCAAAGGGTAATGTTGGAACAAGGATAAAAGGCTCAAGGCACTGGGTAAAAGAAAAAAAATTGATAACACCAAGAAGTCTCCATAAACTGTCCAAATGTCAAACTTGTCTCATAATATATCATTCTACTAAAAACACAACTATCCATATACATAAACATGATCAACAACAATAAAACCATCATATGTTGTCCACTATACTATCGTTGTCCATACAAGTCCATATCCATATACAATTGTCCATAAAATCCACACATAATATATCATGATACCAAAAAATTAGTTGTCCATATACATAAATATGATCAACAACAATAAAATTGTCATAAAATGTCCACCATCACATACAAAGGCCAAAAGGTCATAACATACTATCATTGTCCATACAAGTCCATATCCATATATAACTATCCATAAAATTCAAAAAATTCTCCACCTTTTTGGACATCACTCAAAAGGAGGGACAAACAAGGGAACCTAATCATTGACCTCAATGACACCATCAAACTCATCATCAAAGGAAGCTACTACATGAGAGGGCTAGTATGTCTCCTCATTGTCATCATTTGATGATGGAACATCTACATGAGCTCTCTTGGGACAAAGCTTCACTTGAAACTAGGATGAAGCAGGTGGATGAGATGGAGCCTATTAAAAGGATGAGGAAGTGCCCTTCCTCTAATACATTATTGGATTAGCTATCCTTGCCTAAGATGAATTCTCAAATATTCTCTTCATAGCTTGTTACTCAAATGTCTATGGGGCATCACCATGAGGGTGAGAACTGGGTCTAAGCTACGTAGGATTAGGAATCTCCCCCTAGACATGTGCAGGTAGTGTGTTAAGCTCCTCATAATCATACACATTTCCTAAGTCATATGCCCAAGATGGACCAATAGTTGTTGAGTGCCTAGTTGGAGCTTGAAAGTCATCCTCGTTGTCTAATATGAGAGGAGTGATGATCTTCTCAAATTGCTACCCATACAAAGGAAGAGGTACTCTAGTTGCATCCATTCTCTTACGAAGGTAATAGAGGTTCTTGCCAATCATCCTAATAGTATGAGAAAAAGGCTTAAGCAACTTCTTGAGAGTGGATCTCATCTGACCACTAACTGATTTAGATCTTCTCAACTGAGGAGAGACCTAAGGAGGTGATGTAGATCTATTCTTCCTTAACTTATGATGCATGGTGCTAAGTTTTGTAGCATCAACATGGGTGGAGCTCATTTTCTCTAAATACTCACCAAGGATTCTCTTACCTTTTAGAAAAGGCATATCAAGAATGGGAACACTTTTCTAATGGATCAACAAACTGATGTGATGAGGATGTCAATAAACTCTCTTCCTAGTAAAGAGACCTAACATGTCTCTTCATAGGATATGGCCTAAATCTACTAGCTACTCGATGAGTAGAAAATAAAGTACAAAGGCTTGGGCTAGCAATAAAAAGCTATAACATCCCCCTTTTACAATAATATTATACAAAATAATGAGAGATAGGGTGGAAGCATCTAAATCCATCTGACTCCTAAAAACTTTTCCACTATGCAAAGACATAGACTACCCAAACAAAGCATTACAAAATTCATCATGGGAAACTAGGATTACACCATTCATGAAAATGTTAGACATGGAATGAATTGTAACCCTGTGAACATCAGAGCTAAAAATGCCAAGGATGACATTAATAACTTGTGGGGTGACTTCAATCAACATTTCCCCAATAGTGGAAGTAAAAGCATCAACACTAGCATTAAAATTATATTGTTGTAATAAAATTCCGTGATGGTAATCTTAGGGATATAAAAGTTTAGAGAAATAAAGGACACCCAATTCAACACTTGAAAAAATGCCATAAGTTCCTTTGGACGACATTGCTAAAAGTAAAAGAACCCCTTAGATAGTAACAGAACGAGTTACCACATATCTATGTTGAGCATTGGTGGAGAAAAATTGAGTATAAGAATTTGTAGCACTAGCAGATGCTTCCTTCAACTTCTTATTCTTTCTAGGTAGATCCTTGGACATCACAATCTTTTTATGAGCCATCAATCTGCAAGAAGATGCACAAATCATCAGTGTTGAGGAATCCTTGGTTGTTTTCTCTTAGTCATTGATGGTTGTATGTGTAAAAAAGAAGTGTTGGCTTTATGTACATCAAGGTGTTTTACAAAAATATAGACATCTATCTTGACTAGTAGATGTGTATGTTGTGTCTACTCAAAACTCAAATAAACATCTAACTCCTGATGTAGATGTCTATCCTATTGTATAGATGTCTAATGGTAGATGTCATAGCAAGGAAAGGTTCATGGGATAACTACCATGGATGTGTTAAAAGAAATTCTAACTAAGATGAAGGCTTACCTCTAATTACCTTGCTTGTTGATGGAGATGAAGATTTCTAGGAAGCTTGAGAATGAGGTTCTTATTTTGAAGTTCTTCCTTTCATATAAATTTTTTCTATTTATAATGTTTATCTCCCTTTTAGAAAATTTTGTATCAAGGTTTTTTCACTTTCATCCTTTCATTTAATTCTCCACACCTTTTTGTTCTCCTTAGCCTTTTGATTTGTCCTTCATTTCTTCTTGTCCTGCAAGACTTCCTCTCTAGGTGCATTTTGGTAAGAGCAAGAAGTCTTATGATATGACCAAGTAGTCATGTGATAATATTTTAAGTTACCACCCCATTGGTTATGTCAAATTCTATTACAATTGTAACATATAACCCTTTTATTTTGGATAAAGTGATCAAACCTTGGAGCTACTCTTTGTTTGGACATAGTGCTTGTTGACACTTTAATCTTTGGAGTATTGTTTGGATGAATTTTGCGTATATGTTTATTCTTATTGGTAGCATCCTAGTCCACTTTTATCATGTGGACTTCTTCCTTGTCCCAGCATGATGTGAAGGGATTCTTTCCCTTTGACTAGTCTTTCATTTACTAGTTTGGTACCTCGAAGTTCTTTTCCCATCTACTTGGAAGACAAGGTTAGTTTTTCATTCTCAGCACTTAGGTTTGAGTTGTCTTGTAAGAGGTCTAAATATGTTGCATTAAGTAAAGATAAATATTGATCTTGTTCTCTGTATAATATCCCATATGTCAAAACATATTTGTTTTTCGTCTAAATAATTTTTTTTGACTCTTAGTTAAATCTTTAGGAACTTCTTACTAAATAAGGAATCTAACAGTGTCATCATACTAATTTTTAATCTTAACTAAATTTATTAATACCTCTTTAGTTTTCTTAGCCATTATTCTAGCAAAACCCATAGTTTTTAAGGTTTTACACATTTGTAAAGTGGATTAAAATTGTTGCAGTTTAATCATCCAATTATCCTTTTTAGCCCAATTTCTTTTTTGTTTTTTTATAAGAATTGCCCAGTTGCTAACTTTATAGTCATAATATGAATAATTGAATTTTCCAAATAGTACTTGAAATGTAATAGAGCCTTGATGATAATTTAAGCTTGCTTTTCTAATTAAGAATATTTTCTTTCAATCTCTTTTAGTTGATAACCAAACACTTCAATTGGGTTTTCTTTCTTATCATTCTTTTTTGTTAATAATGTAGCTACAGAATCCTTGGATGAAAAAGCATGTAACCACAAGTCCTCTTTTAATTTTGGTTTTACCAAATATGGAGCTTCCATGATACCTTCTTTGATTAACTCTAAGGCTTTGATAGAATCTATAGTTTTTCTTACTTCCACATCCTTCATTAGCATTTCTAATAAAGGCTTTCTTATTTTTGTAAATCCTAGAACAAATTTCTTACTAAAATCAATCCTTTTAAAGAATAAGTGTAAGGATTTTTTGTTCATGAGATGTATAATATTTTGAATTACCAATATCCTAGACTAATCTATGACTCTTCATTTTTAGCAAATTAGGTGCCTAACAAACTTCATGATTTCACCTCAAAAATGCATTTCTTAGGGTTTAAAAAAATCCCAAACTTTTAAAATTTGCCAAATATCTACTAAAGGTATAATATGTGACCTTTTTCATGTTTTGAATACACTATGATATCATTCAAGTATACAACCATTGATTCTCGAATTAAGGCCTTTGAAAGCAATATTCATGGCATGTTGAAATGTTCCTCTAGCATTAGATAAACCAAAGGGCATTTTTTTTTATGCAAATATTTCTTAATTTATTATGAATATGGTTATGTATGCGTAATTCTTATCTACTATAAATTGATTGTATAATGTGAAATCATCTAAAATTGAATATAGCTAGCACCCTAATACTTTTATTAGCATTTCATTGATCCTTGGAAGCTAGTACCTATGCTTAAGTGAGGCTTCATTTAAGTTTCTAAAATAAACATACAACCTCATGTCCCCATTCTTTTTTTGAACTAGTATCAAATTTTATATTCATAATAAATAGCAAACGAGATAAGTTACTCTAGCTCTTAATAATATCTTAATTTCAAGATCCATGACTGGTTCCAAACTAGGATTAAAATTTCTTAGCTTTTGTTTCATAATTTTGTATTCTTTGATTAGTGAAATTTTATGAATCATCACATTAGCATCACATTATACAAATTTGTCTAAGTTTTCCATTAATAATTTGGTCAATTGTGATTTCACTTCAAGTTTTAACCTTATGCCAATATGGAAGGCTTTAAGCATGTCTTTAGATCTAAAGTTTAACAATCCATATGTTTGATCTTTGGGATCTTAAATATCTTTACCCTTAATCAATTTTTCCTTAAACTTCTCTTTCAATTCAAGCACTCTTTTTGGGAGCATATAAGTTTTTACTTTTTCCTTAGTAAATACTTGATTTTTAAATTCACCTATGTTTCTCAGAAAAATTTATTATCTACTAATCATCTTCAAATACTTGGAGGCAATTTATATTATTAGGAACTAAAGGCTCTATTTCAAACTCAATTACTATCCCCTTTTATCCTCCTATTTTAGCAAGGTCTAAGGTTGAAGTTGCTACTACAAGTTCATCGACTATTTGATTTTCTTCTCTTGGAACATTTTTAATCTTATATTCATTGAAAACTTCTAGCATCTTTAACAATAATAGTTTATATGATCTTAAGAATGAGCTTTTAACGATACCTTTTCCCTAAATCTAATCATAGACAATCTTTGAATCAACCTTGATTTTTATTTTCTTAGCTCCCTTGTTGGTAGGCATTCTAATACCTCTACACATAAGTTTGTATGAAGCTTTATTGTTTGTGCAGTAAAACTCTAATTAAGCTCTTCAATCATTGATAGACCTCCATAGTAGGTTTGTTATACAATAATGTTGGGAGTTTTATTAAAAAGTTTTTTTCTTAATTGTCCTTCTACTTCATATTTTGCCTCATTTACTTTCTTGTTTGAAGCTCTTTAATATAGAGTAACTCTATCATTAGGTTGATGAGCTTTCCTAGTATTCATAGCTAAATAAATTATATTCAAGAAAACTGGAAGATCACATTATTCCATATATCTTTGAGCCATTCCTTTTAGATGGCCAACATTGTTGAATTCCCGAAAGCCAAACTTCAATGCAAAAACCTCTTTGTATTTTTTGTCTACAAAAATGGATTCTATACACTCTAGTTCATGAACTTTACTCAAGAAAAACTCCATCAAAAATTAACTCAAACTCAGTTATGTTTCCTACTGATGATTCTCTAATAGGCTCTATTGTAATGTATCATTCATGTGTTATATGGAAAAGATTTTTTTTTCATTTGCCAATGCTACTAACATCTCGATATAATAATCCCCAATAGAATTAATCTTGAGACCTATATAGATTTTAAATTCTCAAATGAAAATTCTATGTGGGAACCTAAGCTCATTTACCTTCAAAATAATGTTCTTGTATCCCCATGTTTAGCAAGTTTTTGTAGAGTGAGCTTAATAATTTTGTCAATCTTTGGATGTAGCCAAAATTTTCCACTTAATACTTGTTCACTAATATATTATGCTTCACCCACATTAATGTGTGGCTCTATCTCATATAATTAATATTCCTTTTTAAAATTGATATCAATATATCACCTAATATTACCTTTAAATCAAAGCTTATCATTATCATATATGGTCTCATCTATTCTCTTGACTCTCTGAATTTGCTCTTAGCTTTGCAACTCGAAAGTTCAATGTTTACATTCGTTAAGCTTTACATATTTAAAAAGAGTCCCAATTTTATGTCAAGCTAGGTTTCTGTAATTAATCAATGCCACTTATTCAAGCATTCTATAATCTATTAAATTTCCAAATCTATCCTTTATAGTCATATGATTTCAAATCCTTCAAGTAATTATCAAATCTATGATCCTTTAAAGGTTGATATGATAATCAACATAACTTCCTCGATATGAGGTTTGAATCATAAATAGACTTGTTTTAGATTTTTATTGATCTAGTTATATCAATGTTAATCTTTTTCTAGTAGTCATCCTCAATTATGATTAGTACTACTTGTATCGAGTTCTATTGGGCCCCCTTAATTTCTTATAGTATCAAACTTGAGCTTTCCTTTAGGTCCACTTTTTTGTTCTGCTAATTTTGCTAATGTGGCATAAGCATCTTGTGGAACTTTGAAAGTGAAACTAACTTTAAGCTCCTTTTTAAAGCCATTTTAGCTTCTACATGATATGTTGGTATGATATCAAGCTTTAGAACCATTTTTACTTCTACTAGCTTTTTAGAACAATATCCTCCTATTTTGCTTTTCAACTAGAAATGGATTCACATGCATTGCTATGTGTTAATATGTCACTTTAGTAGAACCATTTCTAAGCTTCCTATAAAATTTTTTTTTTTGTTCAACCAACTTTTTCTTAAAATTTCTTATGATGATGTGGTAGGCCCATTTTTCATAGCTTTCCTTATTTTTTAGCTTCTTTGTTTTATAAATGGATGTGTAAGTGCATCATTTTGATGCTAATGTGGCTTATAAAACCAAATCAAATCTATCCTTTAGAATCATATTTTAGTTCTACATGCTTTTTTGACTTCAAAATTGCTGAGTTAATGTGTAAGAGCCTTGTTGCAACTTTGAGCTTACTCGTAAAATCAAAATACAACTTCTCTTTAAAACTATCTTTTGGTTCTATGAGCTCCTCACCTTTATAAACTAACATGGAGTTTATGAAGCATAAAATATTTGTTAAATTCTTTTTGAAATGTGAAACCACCATGTCCCACCATAGCATAGAGATCTTATCATCTTTGTGGTACCAAATTGAGCTAAATTTTGGTTTTAATACCTATATGAAGGTGTTAGATGATGTGTTTTCTCTATAGGACCAAATGAACACTTTCCTTTAGAACCATTTTTTGTTCTATGATCTTTTGTGTCATATGAGCTAACGTGGATAAGCACCAAATGTAAGTTTGGCTTTGCACAATTGTAGTAAGGAATCTAGCTCTCCTTATAGAACCAATTTTGGTTCTCATAGCTTTGGCTGACATGTTAGAAAGTTAATTGCTGCTTACTTGGAATTCAATTTTCTTATAGAATTGAATTTGTAAAGTTTCTTAGAATCAAGTTTTGGTTCTACAAGATTTTTAGACTGTCCATTTCTTACATGTGATTGAGTTCTTTATAGAACTAAATACATAGAACCAAATCTTAGTTCTACAAGATGGTTCTAATTAACTTACAAGAGTAAGGCTCTCACATCTAACTTTACTAGTCCTAACTATGCATAGCTAGATTATAAATTTAGCTCTACATGTGCCTTTTTCTTAAGCTCCTTTTCATAATACTACTTTTTATGTTTTGAATAAAAAAGTAGCTCTTAAGTATACTTTGTGTTATGATTGTATTGTTAGATCTATGTTTAAAAAGTGTATAACCTTTATTCTTAAGCTAGTGTGGCAACTGAGCTTCTTGTAGAATCCTAAAACAACTCTAACTATAAATTCTAATAGTATCCTAAAATTCCTCTTGTTCCAAGAGAGGCTTTAGATATTTCACCATGATTCATGTTAATCAAATTGCAAAAAACAATTTTCTTGTTTTAAATATTAAAGCTTAATTTTATGATCATGTTATTGCAACTCTCTACTCTATGTAGATTTAGCTTTTAGATTCAATGAACCAAAACTTGATTTCATCCATCAACTTCAGTAATTGTTATGTACAATGTTAAATTTTAGATCTTCATTTTTAATATGCAACTCTAGTGATCTCCATTTTGGAATCATATACTTTCAATTAACTAATGACTTTTCTCAATATTTGGGATTACCTTAACTTGAGATTAACTTAACAACCATTTATTTTTTTAATACTCATTTAGTGTTTTATTGTTTCTTGAACTTGTCCCTTACTCTTCATTAATATAAAATTTTCTGTTCTTGATTTAAGTATTCCATGAAATGATGAAATTATAACAATGCTAGGCTTCTAGTAATTGATTCCATGTATTTCTTGATCTGTGATGTAACCCTTGTGATCATGAAGAGATCTAGGAGAGTGAAAGCTCTACCTATAGTAGATGATCATTGACTCTATTCCACATAGATGTGGGCTCAACCTAGTGCTAGATATTTTTCAAAGTCCAACATAGATCACTTTCATGTTCTTATGTAGACCTCTTTGCCCTTACCAATAGTCTCATATGCTCTTAAGAGAATCTCTAATGGGATCTATGTAAGGTTGTTGATTATGTGATCCAAGAACTTATAGATGTAAACACCATAGTAGACACGAGTAACAAGACCAAAGAGGTTTAATGGAAGAAATTAGATTATTTGTGAAGGGATCATCCCTATAATTGGTTCAATGTTAATACTACATTACTATTAAACCTTTGTCATATCTACAATCTCTTTAATGTTACTAGTACTCACATTATAGTCTCTAAGTATGTTGGCATAAATTCTCAATCATATGCTAAGTCTTCTATGTTTTGGATATCTATTCAAAGTTTGTCCTATTTTTTGATGTGAATTATTGTCCTATGTGCTTATATATTTGAGAACCCTAAATAAAAGAATTCTTACCTAGAGATGCTAGAGCAGATGCTATGTGAGATGGTCCTTAAAGAGAGCTAGCATACCATAAGGTTTATCCTTTTTTTAATAAGATAGATAAGGCTAGGAAGATTTGGTGGTATGAGGCTTTCCTATAAGCTAGTTTGATATAGACTCTTCATGAGAGACTAGATTTGGATTTGAGAGGGAAGCGATTTAAGTGATCATGCATCTAACTATTATTCAAAGGTATATTGTGGCACTAATTACCTAAATTTCATATTTAGCATTCATCTCTATTTTATCCACTGATTTTGCATTTATGTTTAGAGTTGTGAAACAACACCAAAATTATATGTTGAGACCATTTTGATCATGTAGCCTTCAATGCATGAAACCCAAGGCAAACCTTCATTGTAAATGTGAGAATTGTAACCCATGAGATGCAATCTCACATACTTTATACTTTTAGGGCTGAAAAATTCCTTATAAGTGGTCAAAGCCTCATCCCCCAAGTGAAAGATGTTACATAGTATCTATATTTGGGCTTGGGGGGTTAAAATGTCCTTTCGAATGTCAAAATTAGCATTTTGATGGGTTTCATGAGGGGTAACACATTTTCTACACTGAAGACACCTACCCCCAACTAGGATGCATCGAGGTACAACTCATCTACCCCCAATGAGGATGCATGGGGTGGATCTCACCTACCTCTAGCACGGATGCATGGGGATTGATCTCACCTACCCCCACTGAGGATGCATGGGAGTGGATCTCACTCACCCCCAATGAGAATGCATGGGGATGGATCTTACCTACCTCTAGCAAGGATGCATGAGGGTATAATTCACATTTCCCCCTCCCCGCCCCAACCACTCCCAAGTGAGGATGCCAACCTTCAGCATGGATACTTCATGTCCCTATTATGGCCAATATTTCTACACATTCCCTCCAATGAGGAAACTCTAGCAAGGAAGCTCTAGCAAGAAAACTCTAGCTAGGAAACTCCAACAAGAAAACTCTAGCAAGGAAACCCTAGCTAGGATGCATGGAGGTATAACTCACCTACCTCCACCATGGTAGATGTGCTCCCAACATCAAAGATCTCCCCTAGCGTAGAAGATCTACTCCTAATGTGGAAGCCATCCCCCCAGCACAGAAGATCTACCTCTAGCATAGATGGTATGCTCCCTTACTATTTATAGTAAACAAAATGGCCATGGGGGTTTGGCACTTTCCATACATAATAACCTCCTAAATTGGGCACCCATCTCACTTGTACATGGTAGAAATTTGCAACAATTTGCAACCAATTTGCAACCCAACACATAGCCCAAAACCTATAAAAATCAGCCTCAAATACCATTCTCAGGTTCCACACTTTTGGAACTTTTGTTATTTTGAAAGCTCTTGAAACCCTACAAAAAACATAGCCTCTCAAATCCTCTTAGCATGGAATCCCCCATAGCCATTTTTACACCCCCTATAATACCAATGTTGTAGATCTAGTTAAGTTTGTAACAAGGTTTTATATTTTTTAGGAGTTGTGAAGCATCTAGATCGTGGAGCAATGGATTCCAAGCCTCCATTTAAGTGAACCTCTTGCTCCACCAAGCCACCTTGAACACATATTTTGTACTGTCAAAACCTCATACCCCCTTGTTATGAAAATTTCATAGCAAAGCTAATGTGGGTTTTTGGGTTTTGGTAGAAAATTCATAGCAATTGCTAGGAATTTTCTAGCAAGATCAACATTGGCACCATGCCAAAACTAAGGTAAAACATTTGGAAAACCAACTAAAATTTTACTTTAATTTTTGGAAAAACCTTTAAAACCTGCCAAAAGTGTAACCCCTAAACACTGTGTGGGAGGATATAAGATTTTTTATCTTACCCCCTTTTATTCCCTCCTCTCCACCTTTAGTATGGGTGTTACCACCCTCATCCTACCTNCCCCCCCGACCCCCCCCCCCCTCTTGCGCGCTAGCTAGGGTGTGTGTTATACCTCTCTCAACTAGGGTGTTACTCCCCTAGACCACCCAAACCCCTTGCTGTAAATTCCTTTTGGCAAGGTCAACATTGCCACCTACTAAAAAATCTCACCTTTGCAAAAATCAAAGCTTCCACTTTGATTTTTCAGCCAAAATCCAACTTTATAAAAGTAAACCCCCTTTCACCAACCTTGCCAATGAAGGTGTTAGATCTTCCCATCTCATCCCCTTTCCTTCTCAACCTAGTTGTAGCTAGGAAGCCTAGCATGGATGGGGTTTGACACCAACCTTCTACCATTTTTAGTGAAGCAATATACCCCTTTGACATCCCCCTTATCATTTATAGTAAGTGACTTACTTTTTCCATTTATTATTATTATTATTATTATCATTTGCAGCTAGGAAGCCTAGCATGGGTGGGGTTAAGACCATCCTTTACCATCTTTAGTAAGGGGGTATACCTCCTTTGGCAGCCACTTACTATTTATAGTAAGTAACCCATTTTCAACCATCTTTGCTTCTTTTAGCCATTCTTAAATTCCACTTATTGTAATTTGCACTTTATTTAATCTTTTACAACCTTATTTAGCCATTTTTAGTACTTTTTTTATCATGTCTTTTAGTCAAAATGTATCTAGTTAAAATGTAGTTCATGTTTATAACTTGAAAGATCCCATAGACATAGAAAGAAGGCAATCATTTAGGCAAAGAGGTAAGAACCCAAATTTTGCAGTTAGCAACAAGGAGTTCTACAACTTCCTTTATGCTAAGATGCGAGTTGGTTTATTAATACCATGCTCCAAATCTAATGCTAAGCATCAATTCAAAATCATATGTTGGGATGGGAAAGAATACATCCCATCCCCTTATGATCAAATCCCCCTCACAAACTTTTATGCACAAATGCTCATACAACTCATAGAGGTTGATGAGTTTAGTGAGGGAATTAGCTCAAAGGATTGACAAGAAGAAGATGATAAGTGTGAGGCCAAACAATAGATGGAAACCTTCATTGGAAGTCTTTTACAATCTCCAACTCCCCAAAAATCACACCCAACTCCACATTTCTTACCTCATTGATGGAATATATTCCTTGGCCCAACTCTCCTCCTATTCATTCTACTAGGTTTGGGCACACCCATCATCACCATACGCCAGACACAACCCATGTCTCAATCCATCTCTTTATTCTCATTAATGTCCTTTTCCACACAACCTAATTCTCTTCATTTGACCATGGTGATGTCTACCTCACCATCTCCATTTGTCATACCAATGGGACCCTCACTAAGACCCCAAGTAACACAAGTCTCTCATACTCCTTTTGTCCCCTTTGTGCCCCAAGTTCCTACACAAACATCTTTTTCCTTGTTTACCCCACCTATGACAACTGTAACCCAACCTTTCCCTTCAATACTGTAGCCTATCATGAGGTCACCAACCTTACAACTTCTTCCTCAATAGTCAACACAAGCACTACAACCCATTGCAATGCCCCAAGGCTTGTATCAAGCTTTCCAAATGATCCAAGACCTTAAAGAAGAGCTACAAAAACTTAAAGCCAACACACAACTCAGATAGTGAAGCTTCTAGATTTCTACTAAGATGACCCTATAAGGCCCATGGTGCCTTAACTAACCTTGCCCATAGGCTTGCCTATTCCAAACTTCAACAAATACAATGGTGAAGGGGATCCCAATGCACATCTAGTAACCTTCCAGACTGTGCCTCTTCTTGCAAGCTTGGCCTCATACAATACTATGGATTTTCCCCATGTCTCTAAATGAAAAGGCTCTAGATTGGTACCAAACCTTGCCTAGAGGTTCCATCTCATCCCTTGAAAACTTAATAGATCAATTCATCAACCACTTCAGATACAACTTAAAGTTAGATGTCACATCGGATCAATTAATGAAGGTGAAGCAAGGGTCACTTGAACTAGTCAAAAGGTTCATTCAAAAGTGAAACTCAATACTTACAAGATCCTAGAGCCTATTATTGAAATCCACCTCTTGCCCATCTACAAGGAAGTAGTAAATGACTTTATCAAGTCAAAGATTTACTACCTAGAGCCTTAATCATTAAGCCAAAACTTCTCACAAACTAAGAACATTGAGGGAGTAGCTAAGGCAAGCAACGATCTAGCCTATGTGGCCTATATAAATCAACATGCAAGGAGGGATAGCAATAAAATCAAGAAAGAACACACAACTGTGGCTGTAGTAACAAAAGATTCAAAGCAAGGGAAGAGAAGGGGATCACCACCACACAACACATGCCAAGACTCCTCACAACCATCCACTTCCTACATCCCAAATCCACCAAGACTAAAATTTGCAGGAAAGGATAGGTCTAAGTATGCAAGGTTACCTTTAAAGCCCTTTGAGCTTTTAGAATAGTTTCTTAAAGACAACCATATACAACATAAGCAATTATCTAAAGAGGCTCGTAAGAGGTATAGTCATCTTTATGACATAGCTAGAGACCCAACAATAGCTACCAAAGACAATCCTAAGCTATCAAGGTACTATAGATTAGATAGGTATTATCATTATCATCAAATGACTGGTCATGATACTAATTTTTTCCTAACATTAAAGGATGACCTCTAGAAGATGATAAACCATAGAGAGTTGGTAGTGAATTAGCCCAACTCTCCAAGAGCCAACAACAACTCCTACACTGTAGCCTCTTTCACAAAAGCCAAATGATCTAATCCCCCTAGAAAATCATTTGTCATGATGAGAGTGTCATCACAACCCCAATGCACAAAGCCTAGGAAGCCCTTCGTTATATAAGTGTTTCCTTCTCTAGTCCCTACGAAGCCTTTCATCATACGTGTTCCCCCCTCAGTGGCTTCGACATCATAATGTAATTAACGACTTGCTAATCCTTCAAAGCCCAAGAACCATTTATTATCTGGGTCCCTCCACCTTTAATAAGTAAGACCACAATGACCCATGACCAAAGCCCACCTATAGTGACCAATAAATCAAAGGTTAGCAAGAATTCATCATCATAACAATGATGAAAACAACCTATCGCCAAACCAACAACAAAGCCTACTAAAGGTAACCAGCAACAAAAGAATTTGAAATAGGCTACACCAAAACCAACTACATCCATGGACAAGCGGCCCAAGGTACATACATTGGAACCTGATGAGTGGCGAGGTACCCCTACACTTAACCATACGAATACGAGCGTGCACGCGCGATCTGGTTGAACTCCGTAGACTAAATGCCTTAACGCCACAAGAAACACTTGGGGTTAATCGTTCGTTGTCTTCCTAGGCTTGCTTGTATGTGTCACGGTGTATGGTTAAGCAACTCTAAGGTATGTGATTTTTTTGGTATTTTTCAGTTTATCTCCTAAGCTATGAGGGAAAGGGTTGAGAAACTAACTAACACTAACTAATGTCCCCCCTCTAAATTAACTAGCGTCAGCATCCGTTCCCACTTACCGTACACACCCTGAACCATGCAACTGTGGCTACCAAACGCTACTCGTTACTGGATCACCACACGTAACGCAAGTGCTCGAAGTGGTCGTACTGAGGCACCTATTTAGCCTAAGTGTGATAAGCAGCCGATTCCTTGGCTAGCCATACACACCCATGGATGCTCGTAGCCAAGTCGTACTTATCACACGTTCTAGCCTAGCAATGAGTAGCCGATTCCTTAACTAGCCGTACACATTGGACTACTACTGGGATTACCAAGCACCAATCCTGGAATACGCTACTGGATTACCAAGCAGTCACAATGCTTGTAGTCAAGTCATACTCACGCATTGCGATGAGTAGATTCCTTGATTAGCTGTACACATCCATAGATGCTCGTAATCAAGTCGTACTCGTGCACACTAGGAAAGCAGTAAATAACAATAAATAAAACCATATACTGCAAGGTTTATCCAATCAAGTTTGTCTTTATTGCCGTACACAACTTGTGTTCAGGTTACAAAGTTGCTCGAATAAAGAGCCGTTCACTCTAGGACTCCTACTGCGGGTACATGGGAAATTAATCTAACTCTGGAGTGTTGAAATTACTAGAGCTTCGCTACTTCTAGCCAGAATTGGGAAATGAAGGGAGTGCCGCCTCTTATTTATAGATATGGCGGCAGACCATGATATCGCGGTGGCTGCGATATCGCGTATGTGATATTGCGACGCTATGCATGTCGCGTCTCATCATACCCCCATGACTGAATGAAAACTCGTCCTCAAGTTCCTTACAATAATATCAGGTAGGTATGGGATTATTGAGGGGAATGGAACTAATGGGATGACATGTGAACGGATCCTTATTACAAGACTTGACAAAACTAGTGTTCATGACAACAAGGGTGAACACCTTATTACAATGACATCAGGCCACATTTGGCAGCTGAGAGAAAATAGGAGAGAGAATGGAAGAGAAGAAGAGAGAAGAGTCTTGCTGCTGCCAACACCTAAAGCGCGCCTTCCGTTGTCCATCCGTAAGCGCATTATCAATCTTGCTCCTTGCATAGCTGCTTCATTACTGCTCCATTCCAAGTGGTTGCTCCAGATCCATTCCGTTGTTGTATGATTGCCATCTGCATACACAACACAATCATATATTAGCAAGGGTAATTGAATCATTAAGTAAAGAATACCTTGCTTCGATTTAGGTTCATTAGCTAGGTTGTGGTATGGCTGATATGGATCTAGGAAAATGTAGATGATGACTACCGAAGGTGTAGGGGTTAAGAAGAAAAATGAAAAAAAATCTGAGGCTTAGGAGAAAAATCAAAAAATCAGGCCCCATACCCCCATGACTAATCGCGAACCTCCGGTAGCGTTAGAATGGAGAGAGAAAAAAGAGTAAGAAAGATAGGTAAAAAGGGACAACTATGGCATCAGTGAAATGGATGTCAAGATGGAAATGAACAAAAATAAAATTAATTCCAAAAAGTTAAGGAAAAGAAGTTAACTAGTGTTCCAAATAGGATTGTCAGTGAGTCCTCCCCAAAGCAGGCTTATGCCCTTAATGCCCTGACAATCCCACATTCAAAGAGTTCGTAGGCTCAGGGAATGTCCTTTGGAATAAGAGTTAAAGTCTTAACTGGAAGAATTTACCAAAAAGAAAAAAATGCATCAACCAAAATATATACACTAATGATACAACCGGCAATGAGGTGAA
>MNCI01001980.1:251793-295085 GCA_015680685.1 Gnetum montanum | reverse complement strand
TCTCAGCTTCCGAAGAATGGGTAACATCGAAACGGTAAGAAAACTCAAGAAGAAAATAACCAAGCACCCAAGTGAATGACCAACACAAAAGCATCAAGTTTCATTGAAGTCGCACCCTTTGCAATCCTTGAGTCCTTCCTTAGTTTGAGAAATGCCTAGTCACCATTTCGTTAAAGTTCTTATTGGAAGGGACCCATACATTTCAAAACCAAGGGAAACCATAGACTTGATGGATGGATGGATGAAGTGGATCTCATTGCCTGCCATATCAACAGAGACATACCTTAGTATCAACATTGTAACTTAAAGGTAAAGACCAAACATTGGCAATTAATGAAAAACAGTTCATCCCATCGGCCTGAACACTTATTGGGTGACGAACTTACATGGTGGGTGATACACACACACACAAAATAGAAAAGTATAACGATGTTGTAAAACAAAAACATCAAAAGGTAAAGAAAGTTGTAAAAAAAAAATGTGTAAAACAAAAACATTGTAAAAAAATGTGTAAAAAAAAACTGAAAAAGAACTGAGGGCCCCATATGATTAGCATAGGTGGCCATCTCCCCCATGATTGAGTTGTAAGGGAGAGATCCGAAATAGTGAGCGCCTATTCGAATTTCTAAGAAGTGACCAACTTCTCCCGATTAATAATCTTAGATTCAAGGGTGGAAGTTGGCAACGCTCATGTTCTAATGTGTCTATGCCACGGTTGTTGGCATGAGTTTCGTCAGTTCGTTCCATTCATATTTGTTTGCCTCTATGAGAAGTTGTCAACCATGGGGTGTCTACTACTTCTTGTGTGCTTGCTACATACAGGCATCTTTGTTGCAGAGTTTCTTGGGCACACCTGTTACATGGAGACATTTCCTTCATGTCATCACCCAATGAATCACTGTATGTGATGCATGGAACTCTCGTCTTCTCGATCTTTCCACATATGTTTATCTTGGAGATTTCCAAGGAAAGATCGCGGATCCTAAGGCATGTGTCTACTATGCTTAGCCATGCCCTTCCCATTATAATTGGGAAGTCCCCTTCGTTGTTGTTAACATTGATCACTAGAAAATCCGCTGGGTAGGACCAACCACACATAGTGGTAATAACATCCTCGACCAATCCCAAGGGAATGGTGATGGACTGGTCCGCCAACTCTAGTTGTATGTTGCTCTTCTTAAGTTGGGGCAGTTTCCAGGCGTGATACATCTTTCGCGAAATTAAGTTGACTCCGGAACCTGAGTCAAGAAGAGCTTGATGTAGTGCATTTCCAACAATCTGCAAATAAATAAAGGGACTCCCACAGTCAGTTAGTTTCCTGGGAAGGTGGCCTACCTTGATCCAATCAGTTACAGTATGTGTTAGCATAACCGTATGCGTTACACTCCTTTGGAATGAAGGGTGCTCTGAGGTGTTAGATGATGGAGGCATGTACATGGCCTCAACCGCTTGTTGTTGCGAGAGTTTTTCTAGGCTTTTAGTTCTGAAAAAAGATGTCTTCTTTGTACAATTGTCGCCAGAACTAGTACCTGGTTGGATATTTATAGCTCTCGCAGCGTGACGTTGCTGCGGTTGAGGAGGAAGTTCCCCTTGCATTGTTGGAGCAGGAGGTGTTATGGGAACTTGTTCTTTGCTGGGGAGATATGATTTGGCCAAGAATTATTTTTAGCCATAAGGCTAAGCACTTGGCCCAAATTTTATACATGACATTGAGAAGAGTTATGGGACACCAATTGAAGATACCGGTAAGATCCCCAAACTTAGGGAGGAGACGAATAGCCAATTGATTTAGATTAGGTCCAAGGGAACTAGTTAGGATAACCTCATTAATGACCTGCAGAAGATCATTTCCCACCAAATCTCAACGAGTTTGAAAAAATTCCATGAGGAAACCATCATAACTAGAAGCCTTTCCACAACTTAACTTGGAACAAGCCACCTAAAGCTCCACCATAGTGATATCAGTGTTAAGACTTTGTAGCATAATGGAGTTGATAAGGCAAGGATAATTGGGGGTGGCAGCCTTGAACGAAGAGATGTCCATAAGGGTAGCTGTAAAAAGGGTTTCATAGTGGTTCTTAAGAAAGGAGAGGATACTGTTCTGGTCAGTTTCATCTTGAATATTTAACCAAGTCAACTTTTAGTTAAGGCACTTTATGCTTGATACACTTCCCAATGTTGAAAGGCTAATTAGGCTCTAGCTAGCTCCTCGTGAGCTAGAGTGTTAAAAGGATCTTAAGCTAGTTTATTAGTGAGATGTTCAATAGTGACGTGAATGTTATTTTCTTGTCTAGCCCAAGTAGCCACTACCTTACCATAAAAACAAGCAATGCCACCAATGAATCCAACCCACTTGATTTAGGGGCTTTCAAAGCCACCATAAAGAGAGAGCTACTCTACGTCAGTAGCAACCAAAAACATTATCTAAAAGTAATATATCTCTATCAATGGAGATATGATTTCCATCATAGAAAATAATTAGCTTGCTTATCAAACATGTGGCTTCGTATCCTTGTCCTGCAACTGCTTCATATCCTTCGCAATCATATCTAATTATCTACAACTCTCTTTATCCCACCTTGCCAACTTTCTTCTTCTCTTTACAAGGAACACTTTTGAATAATGGAAAGGCCTAATTCTTTTCCTATCCATAAAGGAATATTTTTTATGATTAGTTGTAAGGATGAAAATTCAAAAAGGCATGTCTAAAATTTTTTGGCTCTTTCTTCATACTTTTTCTTTTATGTTGATGATCCAATGTACTCTAGCTTTTCTTAATCATTATTCATTTTTTAGGGGTCCATACCCTCAAGTATTTAAGAAAAAACAAGTTATGAAATTTCTTTTTCATAAACCCAAGTTACGAGGTCAATCCAAGTCACAAATTCAATTATATTGGGTAATACTAGGTTATATGGATGAAAAAATTTAAAGAAATTATGAAATTATGAATTAATAGATCCAAGAGTTTCTCAATGGATATACATAAAAATTAAGTAAACACACTTAGAAAGGAAGATCTGGAGGTAGTAATTGTTAGGATGAGGAGGTGTCCAATCCCAAAAAAATATTTATAAAAATATGTTAGGGTACATCACATATTTAATCATGGAGTAGAAAGCTCTAGAAATAACATAGATATGAATAACTTTCTAATTTAAGGTATTTCTACTTAGGTAAATATTCTTACAATGGATGCTTTGTGAAAATAAGAAAGGAAATAATGAGGAGCTCCCTTGGATTTTATAATCCAAGCTTTGAAGTCACAATAAGCTAACTTTGAACAAAAAATAAACATTACTCTTTCTTAACGAAAAGATTATAAATTACAAAGGAAGCTTAATCACTTCCAAGGATAGACAAGTAATTCAATTAAATTCCCACTTCATACTCAAAGCAAGCACTCACTCACAAGCACACAAAAAGACCTCTCAATTTCTAAAGGAGGATAAATAGATAATTAGCCTCTTAACTCTCTTTCTTCTCATCCTCACTCTTTACCATTTCACTCTCTTACATTCTCTTAGCTCTTGGATGCCTATTTATACTTTTTAAGTGACTTTTCATATTTCCATTGATACTTCGATTACAAAGTTATGCCCATTGGTATCTAAACAAAAACATTCCATCATTAGATAAGACATCTTTGGAAAAGAGGAGACACCTTTTTCAAATGTAGAAGGATTTTAGAGTAGAAGTTTTTGCAAGAGAGTGGATGTATTTAGGTCAGAAGAAGACATCTTTCATGAAGTATAGTTATCTTTCTTGAGAGCTTAATAATTAATAGTAGACATCTCACAACCAAAGTAGATGTCTAATGAGTAGCAAGTAGTCTCTCCATCCAACCATATGAATCATAAGCATGAACTAGCGATCCAATCACATCCTATGGACTTAGCTCCTAAGTGTGCCTATAAACAAAGATGGTGCACTTGAAGTCCATCTGACTATTGTCTTCCTAACTCTCACTCATGTAGGCTCTTATGTATGGTTAAGTATGAGTTAAGACATATTATATGTATTTATGTTTATATTTTTTGTATATATTTTAGCCTAAGTATTGGTGAAAAGATAAATGGTTGATAATTAACTATTCTAGCTATATAACAATTCAAAGGCTAACTATCCTAACATAAGTATCAGTACATACTTTCAATACACATCCTAAACTTGTATTAACACTACTAGGTTACCAAGTAACAATTACTAGGTGTATCAAATGACCACTGCTTGGATTACCAAGCATTAAATAGTATGCTTGAAGTGGTCATACTTATGTATTCACTATTAAATGTATTAATTGCTTAAGACAAGAATGTAAAGTGCATAAAGAACAAAGTGCAAGTAAGAAATATTAATCTATTCCAAGTGCTACAATGAATGTGAATAATCTCTTCTTTATTACTGTTCACATCAATGTGTTTAGGTAGAATTACTTTAGCTCATACAATTGGCACTTAGAAAGAAAATTACAAGAGCTTTTCTACTCTATTAACTTAACATGCCATAAATATGGTGGGTATGTACATTTATATATGCTTGACTTACATCTGTGTTGATGCATGTAACCATGTCTCAATGGGGCTGCATTGACGCATGCCCATTGATGCAACCAGTTGACTATACTTCATCATACCCCCATGATTTAGTGAAAACTCAACCTCGAGTGAATAAAGGTAGGATTGAGCTTCTTACAAATTTGGAAAAATATGAAATTATTAATTGACTAACTTTGACTAACTAACTCTGAGTGTTGAATTGTACAAAATTACAAAAATTGGTGTTCATGACAACAACATTGGACACCCTTACAAAGATGATGGCAGAATTCCTCATATATTATAGAAGATGAGGTCAAATCCAAATAGTGCTAGGAGGTGGAGGCTCCTAGGATGCTAAATTTCCTTTACCAGGCTTTAACGCTTATGGTGTTGGAGGTAGTCAAGGTTGTCCTGTTGTTGTTGCTTTCATCTTCTCTTCCTTATCTCATGGGTTGTACATAATCCATGTGAATTCACCAATATGGGTTGGTATGAGAATGTCCCATACACACAACATTATAGGGAACAACTCCTTAGCATTGACTAACCATGCCGCAAATTATTTTTGTTCGATATCAAACATCTTGATAAGGTTCTACAGCTCGTGGTAGTCGTTCATTCTCCTAGCTAGGTTTTTAGCAAGTGATCATTGATTAGTGAATTGGCTTCAAATAACTTCAAGCTCCATATTGGCTACCTCCAACTATTGTTTTGTCTCTTTATGGTGCTTGAATTTTCCCTCGTATAAGAGGTATGAATTGGCCACATGCTTTTTCAACTCTATCCTTGGCCTCCCTATAGTCAGCATAGTTAAGTTTGTGTATCAAAGGTTGGCAAGCTCTGTGTATTCAATCATCACCTCAATCCGCAACTCCTCTAGGCAGATCTTAGCTTTGTTACATGCATTTAAGCCATCAAAATTTGGCTACTACATTGCCTCTTTGCTGGAGTTGGTAGAGGGTCTTGTTCATCTTCACCTAGGCTAACTAAATCTCCCTCTTGTTCATCTCTTTGAGGAGCCAAACTTGGTCCCTATAATGATTTTTGACTTATTCAAATTTCAGGGCCTCATTCTTCTAGGTAGCTACCTCAATGGCTATCTTTTTGGCAAAGTGCTCGAACTTCCTCCATGGAGAGATTTTGATTCTCTGCTAACCTTAGCTAGTAGCTCCTACTATTTTTGAATGAATTTGATTATTTGGTCCTTTTGTTGCTCGACATTTCTTGATGAGCACCAATTTCTCTTTGAAGACTTATGTCAAATCCTTATCAGTGTTGAATGTTAAGGCTTTTAATAAGAAGGTGTCAAATACTATATTCTTCTTCGCATTCTCAACCTCTTTGAGTCTTTATTGAAGCTACTAGAAAGCTTCATCTCTATTAAGATTCAAGTTGAGAATGGTAGGGTTGGATAGATGGGCTCAAAACTCTACAACTTTGGCAATAAATTGTTGGTTTTCAATAGTGGCTTCCTGTAGCTAAGCATTGGCAATGATCAGTTTGCTCTTAGTCTCTAGTAGTCCTAATTGGGTTACTATAATTTTATTTGGGAGATCAAAGATCTCTAGAAATGGTTGCCTAGTTTCCACTAGTTGATCATACACTTCCTTATGTTGGGCTACACTGAGCTGACCACTCCTTGCTCCTATGGACACTTGAATATCTGCCATGGAAGCAATGTCTGGTATTGGTGTCTCAAGAGTGTTTAGGAGCTCAACCATCCTATCTACCATCACTTCCATCCATGTCTCTTGTCCATGGTGCTTTATCACTAGTATAGTTGTCCCCTCATCTTCCTCTAGACACATTAAGAAAGTTGTGGCATTCCCAAATATCTCAAGGAATTCTTGTTTAAGGATGGACATCATAACTTCCTAGGTGCTAGGATTCATTTTCACAGGAGCATACATTTGTTGTGTTGGGAATAGTGAAGCGGTTTCTATGGATCGAGAACTTAGAAGGGGGGTTGAATAAGTTTCCTAATTTAAATGCTAAAGCCAAAAAAACACACAAAAATTTTATATGGTTTCTTAACTTGGGTACATCCACACTTAGAGTGTAGAATATGAGCACATTTCCATACTTTGTTTCTTCAAAAAGTGGTTTTGAAGGGCACCATACCCTATACAAGTTTTAAGCTTTACTCAAGAGTTTTTCATCATGGTGAAACCACTCAACCTTAGAAGGCCTCAACAAGCTCAAAAATGTCATTTAGAGGATCCCATAACCTTTACAAAATTGAGCTTCACACTAGAGTAATTTGACACCACAAAACCTTACAATCCATAGGATCCCGACAAGCTCAACAAAAATGTCTTCTTACAAGAAGTACATCAACCACATAGGGCTACAAGAAAGAAAGAAAAAGAAACAAGGGAAGAGTGTAACTAAATTTATAGATCCTTGTATTTGAAGCTTAATACAAACAAGCAAATGATGTTACAATGAAGAGTAAAGGAAAATTCACTTTGAGTAAACAATGATGAATCTTTCTATGAATAGTGCTTGTCCAATTTCCAATATTTTTACATTGTCTTACAGCCTCAAAGTTTCTAAAAACTCCTTGGAATTCATGCAACAACTATCAAATGACTAGTATAGACATCTACTTCAAAGTTGAGATGTCTACATGAGATAGTTCCTAATGTAGGAGAGACATCTACCTAGAAGAATAGACATCTATTTTTAAAGATAGACATCTGCTGTTTTTGTAGATGTCTACTTCAATTTTGCACTTTGCAATTTGAGGCATTCCCTTGTCAAGTTGACATCATGGAAATCTTCAAAACACATTCAATTGGCTTGTAAACTTCATTTTCATTCATGCTCTCATCTTCACCATGTAGTCTTCATTTTGACAACTTAAAATAGATCTAGTTTTTTGAACTCTCAAATCTTCATGTGAAGTTCTAGGTCATGGCCCTACAAAATTATCATTACATACATACAATCTACAATTTCCTTTTCTTTAAGGTTTTGACATGCCAAAAGGTCAACAATCTCCTCCTTTTTGGTGGTGTCCAAAACTTAAGAAAATGGATTAGTACCATTCATAGCATATAAATTAAATGATAAATAATAAAAGCATTTAAGACTTATATTCCAATGGCAACAAAGGGTAAAACTAGAATAGGGACAAAAGGTTCAACCTAGTGGGTAAAAGAAAAAAAATGATAACACCAAGAATTCTTCATAAACTTTGCAAATGCAAACCTATCTCATAATATATCATGCTACTAAAAACACAACTATCCATATACATAAAAATTATTAACAATAATAAAACTGTCATATGTTGTCCACCATCACATACAAAGTTCAAAAGATCATAACATATTGTCATTAGCCATACAAGTCCATATCCATAGATAACTGTCCATACAATCCACACATAATATATCATGATACCAAAAACATAGTTTCCCATATACATAAACATGATCAACAATGATAAAACTATCATTAGCTATCCACTAACACATACAAAGGTCAAAAGATCATGACATACTATCATAACATCCTATTGATGTCCATACACGTCCATATTTATATATAACTATCCATACAATCTACAAAATTCTCCCCTTTTTAGACATCACTCAAAAGGAGGAACCAACAAGGGAACCTAACCACTAATCTCAGTGACATCATTAAACTCATCATTAGAGGAAGCTAGTACACAAGTGGGTTGGTATGTCTCCTCCTCTTCATCATCACTACTGGTGCTGGCATTGATGCTTGAGACATGCTACTCATCGTCATCATCTAACGATGGAACGTATACATGAGCTCTCTTCGGATGAAGCTTCACTTGAAACTAGGATGAAGTGGATGGATGAGATGGAGCCTACTAAGAAGATGAGAAAGTGCCCTTTATCTAATACATGATTGGATCAACTAGCCTTCACTTAGATGAAGTCTCGAAGATGCTCTCCATAGCTTGTTTCTCAAATGTCTGTGGAGCATCACCATGAGGGTGAGAACTGGGTCTAGGATACATAGGATTAGGAATCTTTTCCTAAACATGTGCCCTAAAAATTAGATGCATTTCATGAGTCATATGCCCAAGATGGCCTAGTAGTCACCAAGTGCCTAGTTGAAGCTAAAAGATCCTCCTCACTATCTAATATGGGAGGAGTGATGATATTCTTAAATTTTTTCCCATATGAAGGAAGAGGTACTCTAGTTGCATCCATTCTCTTATGAAGGTAATAGAGGTTCTTGCCAATCATCCTAATAGTACGAGCAAAAGGCTTAAGAAACTTCTTGAGAGTGGATCTCACCTAGCCACTAACTAATTTAGATCTTCTCAACTGAGGAGATGCCTATGGAGGTGATGTATTTGCCTTCTTCCTTGACTTATGAGGCCTGGTTCTAAGTTCTATAACTTCAACATGGGTGGAGCTCATTTTCTCTAAATACTCACCAAGGCTTCTCTTAGCCTTGAGTAAAGGCATATCAAGAATGAAAACACTTATCTAATGGATTAGCAAATTGATGTGATGAGGATGTTCATAAACTCTCTCCCTAGCAAAGAGACATAACATGTCTCTGCATAAGATATGGCCCAAGTCTAGTGGCTACCCAATGAGTAGAAAATAAAGAACAAAGGCTTAGGCTAGTAATAAGAAGCTATAACTTCCCCCTTTTACAGTAATATTATAAAAAATAATTAAAGAGAGGGTGCAAGCATCTGAATCCATCTAAATCCTAAATAATTTCCCACTACCCAAAGACACAAACTACCTAAACAAAGCAACACAAAATTCATCGTGTGAAATAGGTATTACACCATTCATGAAAATGTTAGACATGGAATTAATTGTAACCCTATGAACACTAGAACTAAAAATGCCAAGGATGACATTGACAACTTGTGGGGTGACTTCAATCAACATTTCCCCAAAAATGGAAGTAAAAGCATCAACACTAGCATTTGAATTACAATGTTTTTATAAAATTCCCTAATGAGAATCTTAGGGATACAAAAGTTTAGAGAAATAAAGGACACCTAATTCAACACTTGGAAAAATGCCATAAGTTACTTCGAATGACGTTGCTAAAAGTAAAAGAATCTCTCAGATAGTAACAAAATCTTTTTGCTGAGGAAGCCCTGGTCATTTTCTCTCAATCATCTATGCTTGGATGTTGTAACATGAGGGGAAAATGAAGTGTTGGCTTTATGTAATTATGACCATCATGGATTTTTTACAAAAATATAGACATCTATCTTGACTAGTAGACATCTATGTTGTGTCTACTCAAAACTTAGATAGACTTGCAATGCAGACATCTATGGATATATGTCCATCTTGCTGTGTAGACGTCTAATGGTAGATGTCTTAGCAAGGAAAGGTTCATGGGATAATTTCCATGGATGTGTTAAAAGATATTCTAATTGAGATGAAGGCTTACCTCTAATTATCGTGCTTGTTGATGGAGATGAAGATGTTTAAGGAGCTTGAGAATGAGGTTCTTCTTTTGAAGTTCTCCTTTCATATAAATTTTTATTTCTAATGTTTAGCTCCATTAGATAAAATTTTTTATGAATATTTTTTTAACTTTCTTCCTTTCATTTAATTCTCCACACCTTTTTATTCTCCTTGCCCTTTTGATTTGTCCTTTGTTTCTTCTTGTCATGCAAGACTTCCTTTCTAGGTGCATTTTGGTAAGACCAAGGAGTCTTATGATTGACTAGGTGTTCATGCGATAATATTTTAAGTTACAATCACATTACTTGTGCCAAATTCCATTACAATAGTAACATCTAACCCTTTTATTTTGGATAAAGTGATCAAACCTTGGAGCTGCTCTTTGTATTGATGTAGTGCAAGTTGACACTTTAATCTTTCGAGTATTCTCTTATTTGGATGAATTTTTTGTAGATGCTTCTTCTTGTTGGTAGAATCCTAGTCTACTTTTATTTTGTGGACTTCTTCCTTGTCTTTGCATAATGTGAAGATATTCTTTCCCTTTAACTAGCCTTTCATTCACTAATTTGGTACCTATAAGTTCTTTTTCTTGTAAGAGAAGGTTAGTTTTTCTTGTAAGAGGTCTGATGGGACGCGATATCGCAGTCGCCGTGATATCATGGTGCACCGCCAAGTCTATAAATAAGAGGCAGTTCTCTCTTGTTTCTCATCTAGGCCTAGACCATAGCAAAACTCTAGCAGTTTTACCTATCCAGAGATACATTAATTTCCATGTGCCCGCAGTAGGAACTCCAAAGTGAACAGATCTTTATTCGAGCAGACATTGTACCTGAACACAAGTTTGTGTACAGCAATAAAGACGAACTTCTTGGATAAACCTTGCAGTTCATGGAATAGGCTAATTAGGATTTTATTTACTGTTATTTATTATTCATTATTTAAATGCTTTATTAGTCATTAAATCTCTCTCAACCCTTCTCTCCTAGTTAAGTGCCTCAGTACGACCACTTCGAGCACGTGCGTTATGCTTGGTGATCCCAGCAACGACTAGCATTTGGTAACCAAGGTTGCATTGGTTCAAGGTGTGAACGGTAAGTGGGAACGGATGCTGACACTAGGTTAATTAAGGTTTAGTTAGTTAGTTAGAGTTGGTTAATTAGTCTCTTCACCCTTCACCTCAATAGCATAGGAGATAAAACAAAAAAGACATAAAAATCATATACCTCAGACTTACTTAACCATACACCGTGACAACTACAAGTAAGTCTAGGAAGACAATGAATGATTAACCTTAAGTGTTCCATAAGGCATGTAGACACTTAGTTTGTGGAGTTCGACCGGATTGCGCGTGCTACGCTCGTATTCGTATGGTTGATTGTATGGGTACCTCGTCACTCATGATTGGCGTCGTTGCCGGGGCTAAGTGTTTGTGTGCTAAGTAGAACATAGGAAATTACTCCCATCGTTGGAAGCTTAAACCAACCTTAGGGTTAATTAAATGAAAAATTATATAATGGTTAAACAGCACACCGAATAAAATAACAATGTCTTCTTCTTCAAACAAAAGAAATTCACCACCTAGGGATTATACTAGAAACAGTCGGCAATCTAAAACACATAATCGAAATCCACCAATTCCTCAACAATACCTAGTGGTATATACCCATCCCAATGAGTACATACCAAATTTTACCTTTATCCTCCATCAAGATGAATAGCTGCAATGGAGAGACTTGCAAGGTAACATAGTGTTACCTCCACATCGGTCAGTCCCAAACATGCTCCTCCGTGCTCTTGCACAGATCAACATGACACAACTATATGTTGAGTATGTTATAGGTGATTTTGACACAAGGTATTACCATCCCACATCAACACAACATTTAAAGGACTCACGGTAGGAGAGCCATCACACACTGTTGAAGGACAAAGGGGTCCTGCATATCCTAAGTGAAATCGAAGATGGTGAACCACTTATAACGGGTTCTCCATTAGATGATGTTCCTCCACCTAACCATGGTGAGGAGGTAGGGTATTAGAAATTACACTCCATGATACACAACCCTGGTTCTGATCCCCATGAATGCCAACTGTTCATTGAGGGAACAACAACACATCACAAGGACGGGCACTTAGATCGTCATCACGATTGGGGCCGTAGTCACAGAAGAGAAGGTAAGAAGCATCGTCATGGCGATGGTTCTCCTTCTTCTTCTCCTTCATCACATCACTCACCCTTTCTTCCACATCTAGGCACAACCATCAGGAGCATAACGGAGAGGATAGAGGTAGGCAAAATGAGAAACCTCGACGAGAGAGTCGAGAGCAAAGACAAGGGCATGAACGGAGGGAAAGTAGGGAACAACGTAGACACCATAGACGTCATGAAAGAGATGATCATGACAAGCCCCTAATTTCCATCCGAAGTATGCTAGATATAACGAAGGTAGTGAGAATACCAACAAGGCATGAAAAAGATAGCTGAATCAAGCGCTTAAACATGAATAATATCCCACGCTTTGAGGGGGGATACAACGTTGATCCACAACATCATTTACAGGCATTCCATGATGCCTATGCCTTGCAAAACGTAGAGAACAAGTGGCAGAATCTGAAGTTGTTTACTAGGACACTCACAAAGGAAGCAGAGAGTTCGTACCGATCCTTAGAACCAGAAACCATTAGGAGATGGAGTATGATGTTAGAGTTGTTTAATGATAGATATCAAACATACTCCAAAGTGTCTAACTTGCGTAAGCAGATCCAAGGATGGAAACAAGGTAATCATGAACCCTTGGATGCTACCATGGGCCAATACTATGCATTGCTACATCACTGCCCAAGCCATGGTTATGCACAACGGGATCAACTTCACCACATCGTAGATGGGCTAAGATATGAGACTAGGAGAACCCTTGGGACTTATGCCCAAGGGAGATTATCAAAACTTAGATCCATGAAATTCATCACTTGTTGGAGCAAATAGCCAATGAAGAAGGGGAGCTACAAAAAAGAGAGAGCATGGAAGAATACAACCGTGATCCTTCCCTTTGAAAGAAGGGAGTGAGATTTTGCGATGAAGAGGATGAGTCACCACTCAAAGAGTTGGTGAACAGAAAAACCTTGCCGATTCAAAAGCTAACAACCAAAGTGTTGGCTAAGGTGGATCAATTGTGGGATTCCTTAGACTCTAGACTTGAAGCTGTCATGAAAATCATAGAGGAGTCTAAGGTGGAACGAGGTAGTGACTCTGATAAGACAAAGTGGAGAGATGCAAGCCATGCACTTAACAATGGTAAGGGGAAAATAACTATCTCCGATGAGGTTGTGGATTCAGACATAGACAATGACGGTGGATGTGAGATCTGCCAATATGACCATCCTAAGGGATGTTGTCCAATCATCTCACATCTACAAGAGTTTGGGATGTATGCACTTAACCTGAGACTTAACAGACGACAAACACCCCGAAGGTTACCTTATCCCCAAGGTAACCCGAGGTAGTTCCACCAACCGTTAACATACTATCCAAGTGGAACTCCACCACAACTCATCAGGCAACATCAGCAATGGCAACACCCACAGTCATGGGGGATGCCACCACCCAGACAATAATACCCTTACCAGCAACCTGATCCTTATGGCTATTACGTGCAACAGCCAGTTTCTCCAAGTGACTCTATGGGTCACACAACTCCCCAACGTCACTACCAAGTTCAGGAGTACTTTAGAAGTACCTCTTCTCCTATGGGAGACATTCCATACATGTACCATCCTCAAAATCTATCTGCCACTCTTCCGCCAGTAATTCCACTACCACCAGCTCCATACATGTACCATGCAAGGGGAACTCCCCACTCAACCGCAGCAACACAACGCTACGAGAGCTATAAACATTCAACCCGCCACTGGTTCTGACAATTGCAAGAAAAGAAGACCCTTCTTTAGAATGAAAAGCCCAGACAAGCTCTCACAACAACAAGTGGTTGAGTCTATGTATGCTCCTCTGACAAAGAAAACTTCAGAGCTCCCTTCCATCCAACAACAGAGCTTCACATGTAAAACAAAAATCAAAAAGAACTGAGGGCCTCCAATGATCAGCATAGGTGGCCATCTCCCCCATGACTAAATGGAAAGGGAGAGATCTAAAGTAATGAGCGCCTATTTGAATTTCTTAAAAGTGTCCAACTTCTCCCAATTGATGTTTTCAGGTTAAGGGGTGGAAGTTGGTGATGCTCGTATTCCAGTGTGTCTCTGCCTTCATTGTTAGCATGAGTTGTTCCCCCAGTTTGTTCCATGCATATTGGATTACTCTTTTGACTAGTTGTCAACCACGGGGTGTCCACTACTTGTGTGGTTTCTACATATAGGCACCTTTGTATTTGTGTTTCTAGGGCACATCGATTACATGGAAGGGATGTTGAGCATTCCTCTATGTCATCATCCTCTGAGTCACTGTATGTGATGCATGGAACTTTCTTCTTCTCGATCTTTCCATAAATTTTTACCTTAGATATCTCCAAGGAAAGATCGCAGATCCCTAAGTATGCATCTATTGTACTCAGCCATGGCCTTCCCATTATAATTGGGAAGCCCCCATTGTCACTCTTAACTTCTATCACCATGAAATCAACTAGGTATGACCAACCACACACAGTGGTAACTATGTCCTTCTGCAATCCCAAGGGAATGGTGATGGATTGGTTAGCAAGCTCTAGTTGAATGTTGCTCTTCTTGAGTTCGGGCAAGTTCCAGGCTTGATACATTTCTTGTGAGATTAAGTTGACTCCAGAACCTGAGTCAAGAAGAGCCTTTTGTGGTTCATTCCTAGTGACTTGTAAATAGATTAAGGGGCTTCCAAGATCAGAGAGTTTCCTGGGAAGGTAGCCTACCTTGATCCAATCAGTAATGGTATGCATTAACATAATCGTATGCATGTAGCTCTGTTGTTGGATCGAAGGGAGCTCCGAAGTCTTGTTTGCCGAAGGAGCGTACATAGACTCAACCGCTTGTTGTTGTGAGAGCTTTTCTGGGCTTTTGGTTCTGAACCAGGGTCTTCTTTTCTTGCGGTTGTTAGAACTAGTAGCGAGTTGAATGTTTATAGCTCTCGTAGCATTGCGTTGCTGCAGTTGAGTGGGGAGTTCCCCTTGCAGTGTTGGAGCTAGTGGTAGTGGAACTATCGGCGGAAGAGTGGCGGATCGATTTTGAGGATGGTACAAGTGTGGACTGTCTCCCATAGGAGAAGGAGTACTTCTAAAGTACTCCTGAACTTGGTAGTGACATTGGGGAGTCGTGTGACCCATAGAGTCACTTGGAGAAACCAGCTGTTGCACGTAATAGCCATAAGGATCAGGTTATCGATTAGGGTATTGTTCTCTGGGCGGTGCCATCCCCCATGACTGTGGGTGTTGCCACTGCTGATGTTGCCCGATGGGTTGTGGTGGAGTTCCACTTGGATACTATGTTAACGATTGGTGGAACTACCTTGGGTTAACTTGGGGATAAGGTAACCTTTGAGGTGTTTGTCATCTATTAAGTCTCGAGTTGAGTGCATACACCCCAGACTCTTGTAGATGTGAGATGATTGGACAACATCTCTTAGGATGGTCGTATTGGTAGATCTCACATCCACCATCATTGTCTATGTCTGAATCCACAACCTCATCGGAGATAGTTATTTTCCCCTTACCATTGTTACGTGCATGGCCTCCATCTCTATGCTTTGTCTTATTAGAGTCACTACCTCGTTCCACCTTAGACTCCTCTACGATTTTCATGACAGCTTCAAGTCTAGAGTCCAAGGAATCCCACAATTGATCCACCTTAGCCGACACTTTGGTTGTTAGCTTTTGAATCAACAAGGTCTTTCTGTTCACCAACTCTTCGAGTGGTGACTCATCCTCTTCATCACAAAATCTCACTCCCTTCTTTCAAAGGGAAGGATCACGGTTGTATTCTTTCACGCTCTCTCTTTTTTGTAGCTCCCCTTCTTCTTTGGCTACTTACTCCAACAAGTGATGAATTTCATGGGATCTAAGTTCTGATAATCTCCCAAGGGTTCTCCTAGTCTCATATCTTAGCCCATCTACGATGTGGCGAAGTTGGTCCCATTGTGTGCAATCATGGCTCGGGCAGTGATGTAGCAATGCATAGTATTAGCCCATGGTAGCATCCAAGGGTTCATGATTACCTTGCTTCCATCCTTGGATCTGCTTACACAAGTTAGACACTCTGGAGTACATTTGATATTTATCATTAAACAACTCTAACATTGTACTCCATCTCCTAATGGTTTTCAGTTCTAAGGACCGATACCAACTCTCTACTTCCTTTGTGAGTGTCCTAGGAAACAACTTTAGTTTTTGCCACTCGTTCTCTATGTTTTGCAAGCCACAGGCATCATGGAATGCCTGTAAATGATGTTGCGGATCAGCGTTGTATCCCCCCTCAAAGCATGGGATATTATTCATGTTTAAGCACTTGATCTAGTTATCTTTTTGGTGCCTTGTCAGTATTCTCACTACCTCCGTTATATCTAGCATACTTTAGGTGGCAAGTAGGGGCTTGTCATGATCATCTCTTTCATGACATCAATGGTGTCTACGTTGTTCCCTACTTTCCCTTCGTTCATGCCCTTGTCCTCACTCTTGACTCTCTCATCGAGGTCTCTCATTTTTCCTACCTCTATCCTCTCTGTTATGCTCTTGATCGGTGCACCCAGATGTGGAAGGAGAGGGTGAGTGATGTGATGAAGGAGAAGAAGAAGGAGAACCATCGCCATGACAATGCTTCTTACCTTCTCTTCTATGACTACGACCCCAATCGTGATGACGATCTAAGTGCCTGTCCTTGTTATGTGTTGTTGTTTCCTCAGTGAACAATTGCCATTCACAAGGATCAGAACTAGGGTTGTGTATCGTGGAGCGTAAGTTCTGATACCCCACCTGCTCACCATCATTAGAAGGGGGGGAACATCATCTGATGGAGAACCCATTATAAGTGGTTCGCCATCTCTGATTTCACTTAGGACGTGCAGGACCCTTTTGTCCTTCAACAGTGTGTGATGGCTCTCCTGTCGTGAGTCCCTTAAACATTGTGCTAATTTGGGATGGTAATCCCTTGTGTCAAAATCACCTATAACGTACTCAACATATAGCTATGTCATGCGGATCTATGCAAGAACATGGAGGAGCATGTTTGGGGTTGACCGATCTGGAGGATAAAGGTAAAATTTGGTATGTACTCATCGGGATGAGTATATACCACTCAGTATTGTTGAGGAATTGGTGAATTTCGGTTATGCGTTTTAGACTACCGACTATTTCTAATATAATCCCTAGGTGGTGAATTGCTTTTGTTTGAAGAAGAAGACATTGTTATTTTATTCAGTGTGTTGTTNCTATGCAAGAACATGGAGGAGCATGTTTGGGGTTGACCGATCTGGAGGATAAAGGTAAAATTTGGTATGTACTCATCGGGATGAGTTTATACCACTCAGTATTGTTGAGGAATTGGCGGATTTCGGTTATGCGTTTTAGACTACCGACTATTTCTAANGCGATCTCCACAGACTAAGTGCCTACACGCCTTATGGAACACTTAAGGTTAATCATTCTTTTTTTTCCCAGACTTACTTGTAGTTGTCACAGTGTATGATTAAGTAGGTCTGAGGTATATGATTTTTATGTCTTTTCTATTTTACCTCCTATGCTATTGAGGTGAAGGGTGAAGAGACTAATTAACTAACTCTAACTAACTAACTAAGCCTTAATTAACCTAGCGTCAGCATCTGTTCCCACTTACCGTTCACACCCTAAACCAATGCAACCTTGGTTACCAAATGCTAGTCGTTGCTGGGATCACGAAGCGTAACGCACATGCTCAAAGTGGTCGTACTGTGGCACTTAACTAGGAGAGAAGGGTTGAGAGAGATTTAATGACTAATAAAGCATTTAAATAACGAATAATAAATAACATTAAATAAAATCCTAATTAGCCTATTCCATGCACTGCAAGGTTTATCCAAGAAGTTCATCTTTATTGTCCTGCTCGAAAAAAGATCCGTTCACTCTAGAGTTCCTACTGCGGGCACATCGAAATTAATCTATCTCTGGAGAGGTAAAACTGCCAGAGTTTCACTACGGTCTAGGCCTAGATGAGAAACAAGGGAGAGCCACCTCTTATTTATAGACTTGGCGGTGCACTGCGATATCGTGTACGCGATATCATGGGGAACAACGCAATATCACGTACGCAATATTGCAGCCCATGTGATATCGTGTCCCATCAAGGTCTAAATATATTGCATTAAGTAGAATAAATATTGATCTTTTTGTTTGTAAAATTTTTTCTGTATAATATCCTGTATCTCAAAACATATTTGGCTTTCCTCTGAATAAAATAATTTTTTGACTTTTAGTTAAATCATTAGGAACTTTTTGCTAAATAAGGAATCTAACAATGTCATCATACTAATTTTTAATCTCAATTAAAGTTATTAATACCTCTTCAATTTCTTTAGCCATTATCCTAGAGAAACCCATAGTTTTTAAGGTTATACATATTTCTAAAGTGGATTAAAATTGTTGCAGCTTAATATCCAATTTATCCTTTTCAGCCCAATTTCTTTTTCTTTTTTTTTTCTTTTTTTGCTTATAAGAATTGCCTAGTTGCTAGCTTTATAGTCATAATATGAATAATTGAATTTTTCAAATAGTACTTGAAATGTAACAAATCCTTGATGACAATGTAATTTTTCTTTTCTATTTATGAATATTTTCTTTCAATCTATTTTAGTTGATAACCAAAAACTTCAATTGGGTTCTCTTTCTTATCATTCTTTTTTGTTAATAATGTAGCTACAAAATCCTTGGATAACCACAAGTCTTCTTTTAATTTTAGTTTTACCAAATATGGAGCTTCCATGATAGCTTCTTTGATTAACTCTAAGGCTTTGATAGAATCTTCAGTTTTTCTTACTTCCACATCCTTCTTTAGCATTTATAATAAAGGCTTTGTTATTCTTGTAAATCCTAGAACAAATTTCTTACTAAAATTAATCTTTTTAAAGAATAAGTGTAAGGATTTTTTGTTCATGGGATGTATAATATTTTGAATTGCCAGTATCCTAGATTAATCTATGGCTCTTCCTTTTTATCAAATTAGGTGCCTAACAAACTTCATGATTTCACCTCAAAAATGAATTTCTTAGGGTTTAAAGAATTCCCAAAATTTTTACATTTGCCAAATATCTACTGAAAGTATAATATGTGATCTTTTCATGTTTTGCATATACTATGATATCATTCAAGCATACAACCATTGATTCTTGAATGAAGGCCTTTGAAAGCAATATTCATGGCATGTTGAAATATTTTTCAACCATTAGACAAAGCAAAGGGCATTCTTTTGTATGCAAATATTTCTTACTTTGTTATGAATATGTTTATGTATCAATAATTCTTATCTCCTATAAATTGATTGTATCATGTGAAATCATCTAAGAATGAATATAGCTAACACCTTGATACTTTTATTAGCATTTCATTGATCCTTGGAAGCTAGTACCTATCCTTAAGTGAAGCTTTATTTAAGTTTCTAAAATAACATACAACCTAATGTCCCCATTCTTTTTTTGAACTAGTATCAAATTTTCTATTAATAATGGATAACAGAGAAGATAACTTATTTTAGCTCTTAATAATATCTTAATTTCAAGATCCATGACTGGTTCCAAACTAGGATTAAAACTTAGCTTTTCTTTCATAATTTTGCATCCTTTGATTAGCAAAATTTTATGAATCATCACATTAGCAATAAAATTTCATAAGTAATCATAAGACTACACAAATTTCTCTAAGTGTTCCTTTAATAATTTAGTCAATTATGATTTCCCTTAAGGTTTTAACCTTATGCCAATATGGAAGGTAAAAGCATATCTTTAGATCTAAAGTTTAACATTTCATATGTTTGATCTTTGGGATCTTGAATATCTTTACCCTTAATCAATTTTTCCTTTAACTTCTCTTTGAATTCAAGCACTCTTTTTGGGATTATATTAGTTTTTACTTTTTTCTTAGTAAATACCTGATTTTTAAATTCACCTATGTTTCTCAAAAGATTTATTATTTGCTAATCATCTTCAAATACTTGGAGGCAATTTATATTATTAGGAACTAAAGGTTCTATCTCAAACTCAATTACTCTCCCTTTTTATCCTCTTATTTTAGCAATGTCTAAGGTTGAAGCTACTACTACAAGATCGACTATTTGATTTTCTTCTCTTGGAACATTTTTAGTCTTATATTCATCAAAATATTCTAGCATCTTTAACAATAATAGTTTATATGATCTCAAGAATGAGCTTTTAACGACACATTTTCCTTGAATCTAATCATAGAAAAGCTTTGAATCATCCTTGATTTTTATTTTCTTAGCTCCCTTGTTGATAGCCATTCTAATACCTCTACACAAAACTTTGTATGAAGCTTTATTGTTTATGCAATAAAACTCTAATTAAGAAACTTTGAATTCTTTATGACCTTTTCGATATATTAATAAAACATCTATTCTTAACCCTTTTGAATTATTGGCATCATTAAAACACATTTTCCAATATTACTTTTCTTGCTTATTTAGATGCATGATGTGTATCTTATGTACAATGCTAACTCCTACTTCAATGTTTTTTGGCTCAATGAATTTATATTAATCATCAGTCATAACATATTTCACCATTAAGGATTCACTACATACATGGATTTGATTGGGCTCTCCTTTCCATGACCATACTAGATTTGATTAGATTTACTACTCCTTTTCTTTAATTGCTTTAATTCTAGATTTCCTGGTGTCTCAAACTCTTGAAAATCTAGTTCCATCTAAAGGAAACCTTGCATTAAGAAAAGCTTCTTTAGGACTATCAAGCTTCTAGGAGAAATAATTCACCTTCATTATGGATATGTGCTTCTTTAAAAAATCTTTGACTAATGGGTGATTTCTACTCTACAATCATTGATAGAGCTCAACAGTAGGTTTTATTAAAAATATTTTTTCTTAATTATCCTCCTACTTCATAGCCTCATTTACTTTCTTGTTTGAAGCTCTTTAATATATAGTAACTTTATCATTAGGTTGATGAGCTTTCCTAGTGTTCATAGCTGAATAAATTCTAGTCAAAAAAACCTAGAAGATCACATTATTCCATATATCTTTGAGACATTCCTTTTCGATGGCCAACATTGTTGAATTTCCAAAAGCCAAACTTCAATGCAAAAACCTTTTTGTATTTGTTGTCTACAAAAATGAGTTCTATACACTCTAGTTCATGAACTTTACTCAAGAAAATATCCATCAAAAATGAGCTCAAACTCAGTTATGTTTCCTATTGATGAATTTCTGATATGCTCTATTATAATGTATCATTCATGTGTTACATGGGAAAGAAATTTTTTTTTCATTTACTAATGCTTCTAACATCTCAATATAATAATCTCCCAATAGAATTAATCTCCAGACCTGTATAGATTTTAAATGCTCAAATGAAAATTCTATGTGGGAATCTAAGCTCATTTACCTTCAAAATAATGTTCTTGTATCCCCATGTTTAGCACGTTTTTGTAGTGTGAGCTTAATAATTTTGTCAATCTTTGGGTGTAGCTAAAATTTTCCACTTAATACTTTTTCACTAATATATTATGCTTCACCCTCATTAATGTGTGGCTCTATAATATATTCCTTTTTAACATTGATATCAATATATCACTTAATATTGTCTCTAAAATAAAGCTTATCTTTATCATATATGGTCTCATCTATTCTCTTGACTTTGTGAATTTTCTCTTACCTATTTACCTATTTATGTTACATTCATTAAGCTTTACCTATTTAAAAAGAGTCCTAATTTTATGTTAGGCTAAGTTGTTGGAATTAATGAATGCCACTTATTCAAGCATTCTATAATTTGTTAAATTTTCAAAGCTACCCTTTATAATCACTTGAATTCAAATCCTTCAAGTAATTATCAAATATATGATCCTTTAAAGGTTGATATGACAATCAACATAACTTCATCAATCTAAGGTTTGAATCGTAAGTAGACTTGTTTCAATTATTGATCTAGTTATATCAATGTTAATCTTTTTCTAGTAGTCATGCTAAAGTATGATTAGTAATACTTTTATTGACTTCTATTGGGCCCCCTTAATTTCTTATAGTACCAAACTTAAGCTTTCCTTTAGAACCACTTTTTTGTTCTATTAATTTCGCTAGTGTGGCATAAGCATCTTGTAGAGCTTTGAAAGTGGAACTAAATTTAAGCTTCTTTTTAGGGCCATTTTAGTTTCTACATGACTTTCTGCATGATATGTTGGTATGATATCAAGCTTTAGAACCATTTTTGGTTCTACTAGCTTTTTAGAATAAGTTTCTCCTATTTTGCTTTTCAACTAGAAATGGATTCACATGCATTGCTATGTGCGAATATGTCACTTTAGTAGAATCATTTGTGAGCTTCCTGTAAAAAAAAAATTTGTTCAACCAACTTTTTCTTAAAATTCTTTCTGATGATGTGATAGGCCATTTTTTCATATCTTTCCTTATTTTCTAGCTTCTTCATTTTATAAATGGATGTTTAAGTGCATCATTGTGATGCTAATGTGGCTTATAAAACCAAATCAAACCCTTTCTTTATAATCATATTTTTCTTCTACATGCTTTTTTGACTTCAGAATGGCTGAGTTAATGTGTAAGAGCCTTGCTGCAACTTTGAGCTTGCTCATAAAATCAAAACACTTCTCTTTAAAACTATCTTTTGGTTCTACTAGATCCTCACCTCTATGAACTGATATGGAGTTTATGAAGCATAAAATATTTCTTAAATTCTTTTTGAAATGTGAAACTGTCATGTCCCACCATAGCGCAAAGACATTAATCTTATCATCTTCGTGGAACCAAATTGAGCTAAATTTTGGTTTTAATACCTCTATTAATGTGTTAGATGATGAGTTTTCTTAGCATGACCAAACTAACACTTTTCTTTAGAACCATTTTTGGTTCTGTGAGCTTTTGTGTCATATGAGCTAACATGGACAAGCACCAAATGTAAGTTTGGCCTTGCACACTTAAAGTAAGAAATCTAGCACTCCTTATAGAACCAATTTTGGTTCTCATAACTTTGGCTGACAGGTTAGAAAGTTAATTGCTACTTACTTGGAATTAAATTTTCTTATAGAACTAAATTTATAAACTTTCTTAGAATCAAGTTTTGGTTCTACAGGATTTTTAGACGGTCCATTTCTTACATGCGATTGAGTTCTTTATAGAACTAAATGCATAGAACCAAATCTTAGTTTTACAAGATGGTTCTAATTAACTTGCATGAGTAAAGCTCTCACATCTAACTTTACTAGTCCTCACTATGCATAGCTAGGTTATAAATTTAGCTTTGCATGTGCCTTTTTCTTAAGCTCCTTTTCATAATACTACTTTTTATGTTTTGAATAAAAAAGTAGCTGTTGATTATACTTTGTGTTATGATTTTATCATTAGAGCTATGTTTAAACAGAGTATAACCTTTATTCTTAAGCTAGTGTGGCAACTAAGCTTCTTGTAGAACCCTAAAACAACTCTAACTATAAATTCTAATAGTATCCTAAAATTCCTCTTGTTCCAAGAGAGGCTTTAGATATTTAACCATGATTCATGTTCATCAGATTGCAAAAATTAATTTTCTTATATTTAATATTAAAGCTTGATTTTATGATCATGTTATTGTAACTCTCTACTCTATGAAGATTTAGCTTTTAGATTCAATGAACCAAAACTTGATTTTTGCCATCAACTTAAGTAATTGATATGGACAATGTTAAATTTAGCTCTTCATTTTCAATATGTAACTTTATTTATTCCATTTTGGAATCATATACTTTCAATTACCTAATGATTTTTCTCAATATTTGGGATTAACTTAACTTGAGATTAACTTAATAACCATTTATTTTTTAATACACATTCAAGGTTTGATTGTTTCTTGAACTTGTCCCTTACTCTTCATTAATATAAAATCCCTATTATTGATTTAACTATTCCATGAAATGATGGAATTGTAACAATACTAGGCTTCTAGTAATTGATTCCATGTATTTTTTGATCTGTGATGTAACCCTTGTGATTACGAAGAGATCTAGGAGAGTGAAAGCTCTACCTATAGTGGATGATCATTCACTCTATTCCCACATAAATGTGGGCTCATCCTAGTGCTAGATGTTTTCTAAAGTTCTACATAGAACACTTTCATGTACTTATGTAAACCTCATTACCCTTACCAATAGTCTCATTGGCTCTTGACAGGATCTATCATGGGATCTATGTAAGGTTGTGAACATCGTAGTAGACAGGAGTAACAAGACCAAAGAGGTTTAATGGAAGAAATTAGATTATTTGTGAAGGGATCATCCCTATACTTGGTTCAATGTGAATACTACATTACTCTTATACCCTTGTCATATCTAGAATCTCTTTATTCTTACTAGTACTCACATCATAGTCTCCAAGTATGTTGGCATAAATTTTCAATTGTATGCTAAGTCTTCTATGTTTTGGATATCTATTCAAAGTTTGTCCTATTTTTTTATGTGAATTATTGTCTTATATGCTTAAAGAGAACTAGCATTCCACAAGGTTTACCCTTTTTTTATTTTTTTTATTTTAGTTTATTTTATTTTGATAAGATAGTTAAGGCTAGGAAGAGTTTGTGGTATGAGGCTTTCCTATAAGCTAGTTTGATCCAGACTCTTCATGAGAGACTAGATTTGGGTTTGAGAGGGAAGCGATTTAAGGGATCATGCATCCAACTATTATTTAAAGGTATGTTGTGGCACTAATTACCTAAGTCCCATATTTAGCATTCATCTCTATTTTATCCACTAGTTTTGCATTTATGTTTAAAGATGTGAAACACCACCAAAATTGTATGTTGTAACCATTTTGATCATGTAGCCTTCACCCCATGAAACCCAAGGCAAAACTTCATTGTAAATGTGAGGATTGTAACCCTTGAGGTGCAATATCACATACTTTATACTTTTGGGTTTGCAAAATGCTACATAAATGGTCAAAGCCTCATCCCCCAAGTGAAAAAAGTCATATAGTGTCTATATTTGGGCTTGGGGGGTTAAAAATGCCTTTTGGGATGCCCAAATTGGCATTTTGATGGGTTTTATAAGGGGTAACACATTTTCTACACTAAACACACTACCCCCAACAAGGATGCATGAGGGTAGATCTCACCTACATCCAACAAGGATACATGAGGATGGATCTCACCTGCCCCCAACAAGGATGTATGGGGATGGATCTCAGCTACCCCCAGCAAGGATGCATGGGTGTGGATCTCACCTACCTGCAACAAGGATGCATGGGGGTATAACTCACATCCCTTCCCCCAACAAAGATGCCAACCTCCAATGTGGATACTTCCTATCCCCAATGTAGATCCAACATGGTCAAGATTTCTACACATTCCCCCCCAATGAGGAAACTCTATCAAGGAAGCCTAAGTAAGAAACCTCCAGCTAGGAAACTCCAACAAAAAAACTCTAGCAAGGAAACTCCAACTAGGATGCATGGGGGTATAACTCACCTACCCCTAGCTAAGATGCATGGGGGTACAACTCATCTCCCCCCAACATGGTAGATGTGCTTCCAACATGGAAGATCTCCCCCTAGTGTGGAAGCCATTCCCCCAGCATAGAAGATCTACCTATGGTGTGCCCCCCTTACTATTTATAGTAAACGAAATGGCCATGGTGGTTTGGCACTTTCCATACATAGTAACCTCCTAAATTGAGCACCTATCTCACCTATATGTGGTAGAAATTTACAGCAATTTGTAGCCAAATTACAACCAATTTTCAGCACAACCCATGGCCCAAAACCTATAAAAATCAACCTCAAAGTTCTAAGGTTTCACACTTTTGGCACCTTCCCCCTTTGGCACTTTTGTTATTTTGAGAGGTCTTGCAATCCAGCAAAAACGTAGCCTCTCAAATCCTCTCAACATGGAACCCCCCATAGCCATTGTTACACCCCCTATAACACCAATGTAGCAAGGTTTCACATTTTCGGGGGTTATGAAGCATTCGAACCATGGAGCAATAAATTCCAATCCCCCATTAAAGTGAACCCCTCACTCCACCAAGCCCTCTTGTACACATTTTCTATACAAACCCCACCACCACCCATTCCCCCAACACCCCCCAACACTTTTATTTTGAATGAAATAAAGTCTATAGTTTGTGTGTAAGTTTCATTTATTCGTTTCATTTTTGGCATTATTTACATTCAAATCTGTATCTTTTCATTTTGTTATCCCCGTTTTGCAGTTTCTATGTCCCTCAGTGATCTACCGATCCACGGCACCTTAGATCCTATTTTTTGGAGGGCCTAGGGATTTGAAATTAAAGTTGTTATGCTAAAATTTTCAGTTCTCTAACAATCAAAATTTTTAGTTGCTATAGTTTTCTAGTGCTTGAAGGAGGGCCTCTGCCCAAGTTTTGCATCCAAACATTTTTTCCAATTTTTCTACACAAAACTGACACTACAACACATCCCCCTTTACCACCAAAACCCAATGTTAAGGTTGTAGGTAATTTGAGTTTTAAAAAATTTCACAGCAATTGTTGGAAAGTTTAAAACTAGCATTGGTGTACTACCAAAACCTCATACCCCCTGTTATGAAAATTTCACATGAAAGCCAATGTGAGTGTTTGGGTTTTGGCGAAAAATTTACAGCAGTTGCTGGAAATTTTCCAGAAATGCCAATGTTGACACCCTACCAAAACCAAGATAAAACCTTTGGAAAACCAACTAAATTTTTACTTTAAGTTTCAGCAAAGACTTTAAAACTTGCGGAAAGGGTAGCCCCCTAATGTTGTGTGGAAGGGTATAAGAATTTTGATCTTACACCCCTTTATTCCCTCCTCTCTAACTTCAATGTGGGTGTTACACATCCCCGCCATGCTCGTCCACCACACACACCCCCCACCTCTTAGCTAGCGTATGTGTTATACCGCTCTCAACTAGGGTGTTACCCCCTTGCTGTGAATTCTTTCTGGCAGAGTCAACATGGCCACCTACTAAAAAAATCTCACCTTTACAAAAATCAAAGCTTTCACATTGATTTTTCAACCAAAACCCAACTTTCTAAAGGTAAAACCCCTCCCACCAATGTTGCCAAGGAAGGTGTGAGATCTCCCCATCTCATCCCTTTTCTTTCTTCTTTTCTTCCTCAATGTAGGTGCAGCTAGGAAGCCTAGTGTGGGTGGGGTTTGACATCAACCCTCTGCCATTTTTAGTAAATGGATATATTCCTTTGACGTACCCCTTACCATTTATAGTAAGTGACTTGCTTTTGCCTTTTTTTTTCTTTTTTCTTTTTTTGCAGCTAGGAAGCCTAGCATGGATGGGGTTGATACCACCCTTTACCATCTTTAGTAAGGGGGGTATGCCCTCTTTGGTAGCCACATACTATTTATAGTAAGTAATCCATTTTCAGCCATTCTTTTAACCATTCTTTTTGCTTCTTTTACCCATTCTTAAATTCCACTTGTTGGCGCACTTTATTTAACCTTTTACAACCTCATTTAGCCATTTTAGCACTTTTTTTTTACTATCTCTAACTTCCCAAACAACCACATCCAACTCCACATTTCTTACCTCATCAATGGAACAGATCCCTTGGCCCATTGGCCCAACTCTTCTCCTATTCATTCTACTATGTTTAGGTCCACACCCATCATCACCATGCACTAGACACAACCTATGTCTCAATCCATCTCTTTATTCTCATCAATGCCCTTTGCCACACAACCTAATTCTCTTCATCCAACTATGGTGATGTCTAACTCACCATCTCCATTTTTCATACCAGTGGGACCCTCATTGGTGCCCCAAGTAACACAAGCCTCTCATACTCCTTTTGTCCCCTTTGTGCCCCAAGTTTTGACACAAACATCTTTCTCCTTGTTTAGCCCACCTATGACCATCATAACCCAGCCTTTCCTTTCAATACCACAACCTATCATGAGGTCAACAACTTGACAAATTCTTCCTCAACTATCAACACAAGCATCATAGCCCACAGGAATGCCCCACAACTTGGATCAAGCTTTCTAAATGATCCAAGACCTTAACAAAGAGCTACGAAAACTTAAAGCCAACAAGCTTTCTAGATTTCTACTAGGATGACCCTATAAGCCCTACACTGCCTCAACTAACCTTTTCTACAGACTTTCCTATTCCAAACTTCACCAAATACAATGATGAAGGGGATTCCAACACACATCTAGTAATCTTCCAATCTGAGTGCCTCTTCTTGCAAGCTTGGCCTCATACAATACTACAAAATTTCCCCGTGTCTCTAAAGGAAAAGGCTCTAGATTGGTATGAAGCCTTGCCTAAAGGTTCCATCTCTTCACTTGAAAACTTAATAGACTAATTTATCAACTACTTCAGATACAACTTGAAGACGAATACCACATTAGATCAATTGATGAAGGTGAAGCAAGGGCCACTTGAACCAGTCAAAAGGTTTATTCAAAGGTGGAACTCAACACTTACAAGATCTTAGAGCCTATTGTTGAAATCCACCTCTTGGCCATCTACAAGTAAGCAATAAATGACTTTATCAAGTCAAAGCTATACTACTTAGAGCCCCAGTCATTAAGCTAAGCCTTCTCCCAAACTAAGAACATTAAGGAGCTAGCTGAGGCAAGCAATGATCTAGCCTATGTGGCTTATATAAATCAACATGCAAGGAGGGATAGCAATAGAACCAAAAAAGAACACACAACTGTGGCTATAGTAACAAAGGAGTCAACGCAAGGGGAGAGGAGGGAATCATCACCATGCAACACATCCCAAGACTCATTGCAACCATCCACTTCCTACACCCCAAATCAACCAAGATCAAACTTTGGATGAAAGGATAGGTCTAAGTACGCAAGGGTGCCTTTAGAGCCCTCTGAGCTCTTAGAACAGTTGCTTAAAGATAATCGTATATAACACAAGCAATTGTCTGAAGAGGCTTGTAGGAGGTGCAATTGTCTTTTTGACATAGCAAGAAACCCAACAATAGCTACCAAAGACAATCCTAAGCTACCAAGGTACTTCAGGTTGGATAGGTATTTGCCATTATCATCAAATGTGTGGTCATGATATCTATTTTGCCCTAGCATTAAAGGATGACCTCTAGAAGATGATAAACCACAAAAAGTTGGTAGTGAATGAGCCCAACTCTCCAAGAGCCAACAACAACTCCTACATTGTAGCCTCTTTCATGAAAGCCAAACGATCTAATCCCCCTAGGAAACTATTTTTCATCAGAGTACCAACATGACCCCAAAGCACAAAGCCTAAGGAGCCCTTCGTTATATTGGTATCACCTTCTCCAATCCCTAAGGAGCCTTTCATCATACACGTTCCCCCTTCAGTGGATTCAACATCACAATGTAATCAACAAGTTGCTAATCCTTCAAAGTCCAAGGAACCACTTATTATTCGGGTCCCTCCACAACGACCCATGACCAAAGCCCACCTATAATGGCCAATAACTTAGATGTTAGCAAGAAGTCATTGTTAGAACAACAATGAAAACAACCTATCACCAAACCAACAACAAAGCCCACTAAAGGTGGCTAACAACAAAATACTTCAAAACAGGCTACACCAAGGCCAACTACATCCGTGGACAAGCAACCCAAGGTATATACATCGTAACCCAAACCACAAACTTTAAGAAGGATGAAGGAGATTAAGACCACTCAAACCAAAAGGTTACATGCCAAGGGAAAGAGCTTCCTCGCAACCATGGAATAAGCCAAACGGTCCCTTAAGCAAAAGAACACATCACCAAACTTGTACGACTTAGTCATGACCTCTCTTACATATAGGGATGCATTAGCTCAAGTGTTAACCTCTATCCCTGTAAGCAGAGACATGCTTACCAACAAAGAGCCAATCCACTCTATCATTGAGCAAGCTTCACTTAGGGAAAATGGGCATCAAGTCATGCTTAACTTTTATGATAGTGAAGTGAAAATTGACTCTTGAAATGGAAAATTGCTATTTGTTCCTCTCCTTATCACCATACGTGTTGGCAAATACAAGGTTCACCATGTTCATGTAGATGATGGGGTAGCCACGAATATGGTACCATATTCCATTATTGACAAACTAGGCCTAATCAAGAGCATCCAAGCGACCACCACCTTAGCACTTACGTCATTTAATTACTCACGAGTAGCAATATGAGGTTTCATCACTTTGGATTTCATAGCTAGTGAACAATTTCCCACATTCACCAACTTTCTATTGGTCGAAGAGACACCCAGTTTCAACTTGATTATAGGAAGGCCATGGTTGGCTAAACTCTATGTGGTCTCATCTCCCATCCATTAGGAGATTCACTTGCCATATGAGGAAGGGGAAATTGTGATCCATGGAAATAACATATTGCTACCTTTGATTAATTATGTCAACATTGATCGAGGTTCGGAGGTGGAGTTTCAAGAGGAAACTCCTAACACTCAGACTAGGGCTAACCACAATGAGAACAACAACAATGTGAATAGCGCCAACTCTACGACATAAAACAATCAACGAAAATTCCTACAACATGCCATGCTAAATGAGAGAAACGATGACCATAGGATCATGCCAAAAGGATTCCTAGATTTCTCAAAAATCAAGCAACAAGTTCATGGTAGATGTCTCATCCATTCATTTGCCAATTGTTTGTTTACCTTTACAATGTTATATCATGTTTCGTTGTTGGCTCTAGCCTTATGTACTCTTTCAAGAGCATCCCATACTTGTTAGACAACATATGGACCATAGCCCAATAAGGCCTAAAACTAGCAATGTTATGGCTTGCCAGGGCTTAAAATTGGTGAAGTAATGGCATGCTAGGGCCTAAAACTACTGAGCATACTGACCTTTTAGCCAATTTACCTAATGACATCGTATGTGAGTTTACTTATATGCATACACCTTGGTGCACAATTATCATTATGACATGTTTTTATCTACTAATTTTAGTTTATGGCCTCATTACATTCACCACCCATGTTTACATTGAGCATATAAAACATAAAAATCTAAAACTAACACGTAGTTGTAGTCACACTATGTGATAACAATCAAAGAATACCAAAATGTCCATATGCCTAAGGCCATAGTTGCACTATGTGACATACAACAACATGAACAATACATGGTCTTTATGGTCTCTACAATCAAATGAAGAACAACATGAAATGAAGAAAAGCATACCAAGGATCGACTACATCCAGTGTACACCGTTTCTACGGTTTCATATGGAGCCGCGGCCCTGTAATTGAGGCATTTGCGAGACCATATTTGTCACATTAACAATGAATCAAAAATGATTTTTAGCCTCAAACAATTAGTGCCTTGACTAGCATGCTGCACCACATCTCAGCCATAAATATAAAAAATAAAAATAAAAAGCTTTCCGCTGAGCCTCTGCTGGCAGCTGCTTGGGTGCCAGCTGGTAGAGCGGCCCTACCACATTAATGTGTGGGAGAGCTAAAACAGTCTTGTTACGGCTCCGTCTAGAACCTCCCAGACCTGCCACCTGTCGCCGCTGCCCTTGCCTTTCTCAGCCATAAAAGACACAGAGCGGCTCTACATCAGCAGCAACCAAAAACATGATCAAAAAGTAATATATCTCCATCAATGGAGATATGATTGGCATAACGGCAACTTCGACTGCAACTATCCGAAAAAAACAAATATGGGAGATTGTTGGCCAGCACGTGGCCGCCAGCCTTGTTGGCAGGCTGCGTTGGCCCCACAAAAGGTTCGCGTGGGCCCTACAAAAGGTTCGCGTTGGCCCCACAAAAGGTTCGCGTGGGCCCTACAGCTTTCCTCCTCACAGGGCCCCACTCAAGGCCTTCATCCCCTCATCTTCCACGCTCATGACCCCCTCATCCACGCTGCTCTGGTCAGTATGGATGGATGTAGCATGGATGTAAAAATTTTTACTTTTATTTTTATTTTTCATTCTAAGCACCTTCTCAATGTAATACCGTCCCACTCCCCAGGCAAGAAAGTTTGGTTGGCCTTATTTCATATCGGGGAGAGTTTTGAACAAAACAAAAGCATCACAACATGGGTCTTCTAAAAGGAATTACAGGGCCACTTTTATGCTTGTTCTTTCCTTTATAATCACAAATGAATTTTACATTATCCAAAGCTTCTTGCGTTTCTCAATTCGGAATCAATACTTGAGCCCTTTTTTTAGGTGTTTCAAGTTGGACTCATTATTCTTATCGTATTATCTTCTACCAAAGTGTTAAGCCTCTTTTTAACAAAAATATTACTTACAACTAACTATTATGTGATAGTTATTCAAATTTTTTTATTATCATTTGTATATAATACTACTACCTTGCTAAGTTTCTTTTGTTGATTCAAGCCATTCTACATAACCAAGTTTCTTTTGTTGATTCAAGCCATTCTACATAACCAAGTTTAGTTGATGATAATTTTTCTTATGAATGAAAATTTCTACCCATTTAAGTAATTCAACATACAAACCATCAAAGTCAATAGCTTTTGCAGTTAATTTATTAATGTCTTCTATAGCTTCATTCAAATTAAATTAGATAGAATCATGACCAGAATTAAAATAGTAACTAATAACTTTCCCTAAAAAGAGATTATTATAGAATGCACAAATTTCATTAACAAAAAAATTAAGTGATGAAGAGACTTTGCACTAAAAATATTTCCAAAAACTTGTGGGATTTTTTATCATCGTCATCATCATCATCCTAGTCTTGTCCCAACAAAATGGGGTCAACTACATGACTTATTTTTTGCCATTCACCTCTATGAAAAGCTAGATCCTTGTTTATTTATAGTTTCTTTAAATCATCTTCACTCAATTTTTTCCATGTCTTTTTTGGTCTTCCTTCTAATGGCTTTCTTAAAGTGATGTAGCAACCTTTGTTTACAAGCTCACTATGTGATATTCTTTGCACATGTCCAAATTATCTAAGTTGCCAATTTTGTAGCTTATCTAAAACAAAAGTCACTTCTAATCTTCCTTTGATGTCTATATTATGTAGTTTATTTCTTGTAGTAATATTCAACATCTATCAAAGCATTTGCATTTCTACCACATTAATTTGTTGATCATGCCTCTTTTGTACTTACCCAACATTCAACACCATATAAGATAGCAGCAAGTTTAATTGTCCTGTAAAATATCCCTTTTAATTTTATTGGTATTCTTTTATCACAAAGAACACCACTAGCCTATCTCCACTTTGACTATCTTGCCTTGATCTTATTTCTAATATCTATATCAATTTTACCATTTAATTGGAGGATTAATCCTAGTGAAGAACTTTTTTGCCTTGAATTATCACTTCTATTTCACCAGTATTTATGTTATTAAAATTGCATTCCAGATATTCAAGCCTTTTGATTTTAAAACATATCTAAACATCTCTATTTTAGCAACAATATTTTCTTGAGCAATATCCACCAACACTATCATATATAAATAGCATACACCAAGCCACTTTATCTTGTATTTATATTATTAATTTATTCATAATAATAACAAATATATCCCTATTCTTATACAATTCTCTTCTTTTTCCTAATTAAACATTTTTATTGTCTAATCAAATTGTCTTTGATTTTTTTAAAGCTATTTTAATGTCTCTTCTAATTTTGGGTTACAAAAAATTTTTGGGTTACAACAACATTCAACAAAACCATACTACTAATACTTCTTAAAAAACAAATAGAAGAGAAGGGCAACAACATTGAACTAAATTATATATATATATTATATATTAAGTCATTAGGAGCATCCAACTTGCAAAAGTCAACCAAGGTTTAACTTCTTAAACATCCCAAAAACACCTAAAAGATAATTTATTAAACACTCCCTTCCCTTTAAAGATGTCTACTTCAAAAACATTCAACAAAACCATACTACCAATACTTCAAACACCATCCACTCCTCTCTATCCTCCATTTCAAACTTGTGGTGTCAATCAAAAATTTCTTATATCCTGAATATTTTCAATAAAGGATAAAATGACAAATCACAACTCACTTTTTGTAAAATACACCATAATGTAAAGAACAACAATTACCGAGTATAGTTACATCTTAATATAGAAAAGTAAACAATAGCATTTTGGCGTTCATCATCTTGGATGATGCTAAAAAAGAATGTCAAAACACACCCCAGTTACATCAGAATTGAGCAACCAGTTGAACAAGTTCCATAACTACCACGTAGAAGAATAACAATTCACTAGATACTGAAACTTGCATAATTTTGACAATATATCAAACATCCAACTTGCAAAAGTCAACCAAGGTTTAACTTCTTAAACATCCCAAAAACACCTAAAAAACAATTTATTAAACACTCCCTTCCCTTTAAAGATGTCTCCTTAAAAAACACTCAACAAAACCATACTATCAATACTTCAAACACCATCCACTCCTCTTTATCCTCCATTTCAAACTTGTGTTGTCAATCAAAAATTTCTTATATCCTAAATATTTTCAATAAAGGATAAAATGACAAATCACAACTCACTTTTTGTAAAATGCACCATACTGTAAAGAACGACAACCGGGTATAGTTACCTCTTAATATAGAAAAGTAAACAATAGCATTTTAGCATTCATCATCTTGGATGATGCTAAAAAAGAATGTCAAAACACACCCCAATTACATCCCAATTGAGCAACCAGTTGAACAAGTTCCGTAGAAGAATAACAATTCACTAAATACTGAAACTTGCATGATTTTGACAATATATCAAACATCCACCTTACACTCCCTTCCCTTTATAGATGTCTCCTTGAAAAACATTCAACAAAACCATACTACCAATACTTCAAACACCATCCACTCCTCTCTATCCCCCATTTCAAACACCATCTTGGATGATGCTAAAAAAGAATGTCAAAACACACCCCAATTACATCACAATTGAGCAACCAGTTGAACAAGTTCCGTAACTACCATGTAGAAGAATAACAATTCAGTAGACACTGAAACTTGCATAATTTTGACAATATATCGAACATGACTTCCATATCTATTAGAATCAAACCTTTAAAACCACATTCTCGATACTCCACTTAACAGTGCATAACTGAATTTAATAAAGTTACTAAACCAAATTTAATAACTTGAAATGACTGTAAAACCAATTGTAAATGAAAAGAAAAACATATTGTAAACAGTTTATATCCAAGAACATAAAATGAAAACAAAATATATGACGTAAATTCGGCAACAACTTCAAAGCATCTCATGCTTATGTATAGTTGAAGGAAAAATACTTGATTCCAGATATACCGATAAAAGCCACTAGCATGAAGCATTTTGAGTTTACAGTAAAGCCGATTAAAATTCAATACCCCATATATAGCAGTTACACCATCATTTAAATAGAGCGCAAAACTTTTAAAGACAATATCCATCTTTAAAATAATTTGTGGGAAAAAAACCGCATAATAATGCTAGCATGTACTCGTCAAAATGTTTCAGTTCCATCAAAATTCCTTTCAAGGAATAAACAATTAGTATTGACAAATTTCAGAAGTTACAAATATGACTGAAAAAATGAAAGCAGGGGCAACAATGCTTTACCCTGCATAACCTTGGATTAAATTAAATACCCATGTTACAGATAAAAAATCTAAAGACCACATTTTGCATCCAAATACCAAATTTTAAATTCTGAAAGAACTCAAAGGTAATAAATCCTTAATGCTTTCATTTTAAATCTATTCCCCTACATCTGAAACTCCATTCTCGTTTGCAATGAGTTCAGCCACCTGCCCAACATTTTCAGGAAATCCAGAAGGCAACTCCATAATTGGTGATTCATCTGTGTTCATATTCTGAACAGCTAATCCAAAGGCATAACCTAAAGCTCTTGCAACTGGAACAGCTACAGCATTTCCTACTTGAATATACCTATATTAAAAAGCACATTTCAAAAATATTTACAAAACCTATCGAAAGCCCAGAATAAGAAAGAAAAAAGTAGTTGATTCCTGGGCATACCTGGCTTTAACATTGCCAAATAATTTGTAATAATCTGGGAATCCTTGTAAGCGTGCATTCTCTCGAATTGAAAGGACTCGGTCCTGGTCAGGATGCAGTATAATCTAGCCAAATATTCCACAGAGATGCCATGATTAGAACTAGCTTTGCTTTGCAAGCGAGTTGGAAATAAAACTTTCAGAAAAACAACATAAAATCTTGTGTACAAATGAAAACCTGATTGTGAGGTTCAGCTCTGGTAACAACCGTCGGCACAGTTTCATCCCACCATAGTCTTCCAAATGGTCTGTAATACCAACTCATGAGCATATATAAAAATACCAGCTACTTCATTGAATACTGATGGCATATTAAATAACTTACTTCAAAGAACGCCCTTGGACAAACGTGATTGCGTAATCAGGAACCTGTAAATAAAAAGATTTTAAAAGACTGACCCATAAACTTTAAATACAAATAAGTTGTATTATGTCGTACCAAAGGTTTTCCTGAAGATAACATAACCCTATCCATGGTTGGGTCTAGTTCAACGGTATTGTCTTCCTTTACTCTTACTCCAGGAAGATCTCGGAAGTTAGCTCCCTAACACATTACAAACAAATATTGAGACAACTGCCACAATAAGCATACTGCAAAGTTGTTTAATCTAGAAATACTCATTTTACCTTCCTCTTAGGAATTCTGCACACCCGCTGGTAATCATCGTCGTTAAGTTGCAGAGGACGATGGTCGTAAAGAACAGCTTTTCGTTGCTGATGTTTCTTGATTGCAGACGATTGGGAAACCATTTCACCACTGCACATCACTGATTAAACTCCAGAAGATTATGATTTCGCAATGAATTGGCTTTGGTAAGTATGTAGTTACAACTACATTTCAGTGAAATACCTTCTTTCGGAAGTCGGATGAATTTCTGAAAAGCTGTTCGTGGAGCTTTCCCATAAGACATTTCATCTCGCTCCTCGCTGTTTATAATCTGCGTCTCAGAAGCAAGAAGTCCAGGTTAGTGACAATGCTTAAGAAGTCAGATAATACCATATTTAAGCAGAAAACTTCTGAAATTGCTTACACTGGGAAGATCCGATATAGCATCAGCAAGTTCAAGTGCATTCATTACTTTATAAGATGAATTCTCACTGTGAACAACAACATTTTGCTGCCAAAACAAAGAGTGTATTAGCATATGCATAAATTTAAGCCATAGGCAGCCTAAGATTGAAGGATTTCAAGAAACTCACATCCCATTCCGTTGGAACCACCCCTCTGGAATGTGCAGCATGTGTTGGTAAAGGAAACTTGGGCAGCTTCTGCAATCATGAAAATTAAATAAGGAAAAAACGGATCAAGTAACAAAATTTTCCAAGGCAATTAAACTAGACTTTAGTATTATCTTTAACATGTAACAGTCAAACCTCGGTTGGAATAGCCCCCCACAAGAAGACACGCATCCTGAATTGAGGAAGTCCATAGTAACCAGCTGCCATCAGTCCAAGTTTAGCTTGGTAATTCATGTTCACCAACCTACTCAGAGCATAGCGTCCCAGGGTTCCCCCAGCAAACTTGAGAATGTCCACCACATTTTCCATTAATACAAATCGTGGCTTCAGAAAATCAACAATATCCATGTAGACTATAACCTGACGGTTCTTGGGATCTTCCAAGGGTGCCTGCACGTTCCGGAATCTATTGAACCCACTGGCTCCTTGGCACGGAGGACCACCACAGATTATGTCCACATCGCCCTGTTGATAATACGATATAACAATCTTCGTCTCATTAATCATGTTTGCAGATTCGTAAGAAAATTTATAGAAAGTTAACCTGCATGATCTAGTAAGCAAGTAAAATGTAGGGTTCGTCTTCTTACCGGAAGGGGCAGAATCTTAGACTGTGCGCCCTTCCTTACAAACTCTTTGACTTTTTCTTCAGCACCCCTGTTTAACGAGATATGAGAAACCAGTGCAGTGAGCGTGGATCATTTATTGAAACTGTATTACAAACCGCAACCAAGAGTAACCTTACATTAACCCATCCAGTGGCTCCCATGTATCCTCATTTTCACTATAACCTCTCCAGCGAACCTATATGGGAAGACGATACTTGGGTGAGTACGCTAATTCTGTCAGTATAATTTCAGGTGTACAATCAACCTGCACCCAAAATAAACATAACATATAAACCTTGAATCGAAGCCCTGGGAAATCATCTTCTGGTCCACGATATTGAATGGCAAGTAATGAATCTACTTCGAATACATCGTCAGCATTATTGTCGTCATCGTCCTCATCATCCTCAGCACCATCATTGTTGGAACCCTGATTATCCTCTGCCTTGCTGCTAGAGCAACCGTTTATCTTGTGATCCTTGGGTTCACAGTACTTCTCACAAAGATCTTTCCAGCTCTTTAATAACTCTAAAAAATCCTCAGCAGTTTCAACACGAGCCTGCCAAAGCATAAGAGATTGTCAGTTAATAAAGGAAAACATTAAAACCCACCCACTTTCACAACCGTTGTTTTTTGATCTCAAAACCTCTGTTTCGGGATGGTTGTGCTTCAAACTTCTGATAGCATTTTCATTCATATCGACAGCCCATTTCTGCATGTAAAAGGATCAATTCAAATATACAGAAAAAATGTATATGTGACTAAAAACCAATTAAACATACATATTCCGTGTTCTGTTATGTTAATACTTACTCCAACAAGATTAACGCCAGAGAGTTTTGCGCCCATGCATAAACCTGTCGACATCCCACCACATCCTGCGTACAAGTCCAGCAACAGAAGCTGAGATGATTTACCACCTGAAACAGCTTCAACGGGTCTGCTACTGGCAGAATCAGAACACACCGTTGATACAGATTCAGAACTCGATGCAGCATCATCTGGAACGATGAAACCAAACGTGCATTAATATAATTGGTGATTTATAATTTAACAACCCCCTACATCTATTCAAACTTACCCTCTGGCAAAACATGAAAAACAGAGTAAGCTGGATTATAAGCCATATCATAATAATAATCGCAATGTGGAATAAGCCCTTTCTTTCCAGATCCAGGCATCTGACAAGACATAAAAATATGAAAGTGATCAAATATTACTGAGGGAGGTCAATCCAAAGTTTCAAACTCCGTGTCGAGGGTAAAAACATATAAACAGTCTAAAACATTATATGCATTTCAACAAACTGCATACCCCATGGGGCACTCTGACAACGGAAATCTTTCTGATGATGCAAGCTAGATCGTTGTCATCCATGATTGGCGATAAAAACACCCGTTTATCGTCATGGCTAGAGGATTCAATTGTCAACGCCTAATTCAGTGAAATATACTGTCAGTCATATTCTTAAAGCTAAAGCCATTACAAATTTAAATTTTGAGCAAAAGGTTTCATACAGTATCCTCCGCTCTGTAAAACCATCTGCAACAGAAATACTCCTCTCCGTCCGTACCCTTGAAAAATTCAACTATTCTACCAATGTAGTCCAGTTTGTCACTTTCACCCTGCAAGTGCAGGTTTTTAAATACAAAATAATGCTGCAAATATACTACAAATGAGACAGACAAATATCAATCAATCAACATCCAGAAACTAAAAATACAACAGTCAAAATGAAATCGTATAACTCCATCCAATTAACCTCCACAAACAAGCCACAACAATGTAGCTATGTAATTATGCTGTTGGTACACGCTATGAACACTTCTGTAATTATGCTAATGGTACGTGCTATGATCATGTAAGAATTAAGCTAGACATATACAGAGCAATCAGGACAATGCTTCAAATAATCTATAACATCGATCAACCGGACTCGGTAATGATTCACAAAAAACCATTCTAACCTTAACAATGCTTTCCAAGGCATTGAACAAGCATGAGACTATTTACCTTAACCAAAACAGTGTCGTTCAGATTATAGATGTTGCCATCAACTCTGGCTTGTAAATAATGCGCCTTAGCTGGAAATCTCTCCTCTTTGAGTTCTTCTGCCGCTTTCTCCTTCTTATTGTCCTTGCTTTTAGACTCTTCTCCCGTTCTGTCCCTGTTCTCCTTCCTCTTCTCTTTGCTTTTCGTCTCTTCTCCTTTTTCCTTCTCTCTTTCCATTTTCTCGTTCAACAGCTTTTCCTGTTCACCATTAAACATATACATTGAAAAATTGCCCTGGCTGATAGAAACTAAAGAAGCAAAATATACCTGGAAAAGGAAGACGAAACCAAAGGAAAACGGGAATTCATCATGTCCGGAACTTGCGCTTCATAAGTTTCACGTAAAAACTCTTGTCACAGTAAAGAGAACGGCGAAACCGATGAGACCGTCGGCAAACACAGACCTTTTTTTTTAAAGCGCCGTTGACAAAAACAAACCTTGACCTTTTTAGATAGCCGTGGACAAACAAGGACCCTTTTAGAGCGCAGGACAGATACAGAAGATTTAGGAACAACATGAACCTTTTCAAAGCGCCAAGGCCAAAGCTTTTTGGCCTCCTCCGGATCAACGACGTCGCCAAGCAGAGCATCTTCATCATCATCATTATCATCTGCGCCGGGCGAGGATCGCGACCGAGCAGAGGCACAGGCACGAAATCGAGCAGGAGGAGAACGTACATTCTGAACAGCATCAGGCTCCTTTGCCGCAAGCTCCTTCTTGTTCTTCGTGGAACTGGCACGCGACTTGGCAGCAGAAGCAGGGCCATCGACTTTGGCAGGAACAGGAGTAGCTACTTCTGGAGTTGGAGCAGGAATAAGGCCATTGCCATTAGCATTACCGTCAACGACCATTTCAACAATGTCCTCATTTTCATTATCAGCGATCACAATAGGGCTTTCGGCATCGCCATTTCCTTGATTTCTATGTGACCTGTTATTACTCCTCCTCTTGCTAAGACCGCTACTGTTACTATCGACCTTCATCTTCTTAGCAGAGCAAAGCTCCTCCTCCTGCGGAGGGGTCGCAGCTCCATCCAAGGATTTCAACCTCGTTGCGGAGGCTTCGGCCGCGGCTGCCAAGGCAGCACGAGTTCGCTTTGCCGGAGACATTACGGAGACGGAAGAAAACCCTAGTACAGAGGATGATCACGCCAAAGCAAGCAACAGCAACAATGTTACGGAGGGTTTCAGCAAAAGCAGATGCAAAACGGGTGGAAATGCGCGTCGTGCGCGTGCTTGTGGTGACGGAAAAACAGCAGAGACGCGGCTGCTTCCAAAAATGGCTAAAGCAACGCTTCTGAAGAAAGTTCAATGAAGCTCGCGTTGCCCTAACGAACGAACGAACGAATGCTGACGAACCTCACAACCCTGCTTCCCCTGCAAATGCTACTGTCGTCACAGCGACAGACGGAAGAGGGAAAGAGAGAGATTTGATGCGGGGAACGGCGATGACACGCAAACCTGTGCTGCGCTAATATAGGCCCGGCCTCGGCCAAATCTTCAAAACATTGGAAAAAGCGGGAAAACCGGAAGCATGAAGAAGATGATGTAACCAAAATTAATGAAAAAAAGCGGATAATTACTAGGGGAGCCAGCAAGCGATCATGACCGTTGGGGGAGGCTGGGTAACGACGGCACAGCATAGCAGGGGCAGGGTTAATGGAAGTGCTTGCGATGATGTATGTATGTATATGCTTTGGTTTTTAACTGCTTGGGATAACTTATCCGTCGTCGTCTACCCTCACAGCCCTGACTTTTCCTCGGCTTTAAATCCCTGGATCATGTTCTTCCATTCGAGTCAATAAGTGTGCTTTTTAGGTGAAAATAAATGTAATTACGTCAACACTTTGGGTAATTAAATTCTTTCGTTGCCTTCCGATCACGTGATCGACTCCCCCTATTGCAGGACGTGGACCGTAGCATGTGCACAAGTGAAGGAGGACTGGCCAATAGCCCGCTGCTGGGCCCTTCTGGCTCCATCTAGGCGATGCAAAATTTTTATTATTATTATTATTATTTTATTGTAGATAATGAAGCCAAAGTGACCAATCAGATAAGCATGGTTTCTAATTGGGCCCTTCTGGCTCCATCTAGGCGATGCAAAATTTTTATTATTATTTTTATTATTTTATTGTCGGTAATGAAGCCAAAGTGACCAATCAGATAAGCATGGTTTCTAATTTCATTTCCGTCAGAAATTTATAATTTCCTTTGATTGTATCTAAGTAGTTGCCATTTTTGATTTGGTAAGCCTTTGGAAATTTTTGAGTTGTTCACTGAGTCCTAAAAAATTTATATTTTGGTTTCCAACCTATTTCCATCTTTACCCTATATAAGCTTTCAATGTATCGAAAACTGTATATCAAAAAAACCCAATTATTGTTTAATGGTTATTTTTTTATGTTGATGCTGAGGCACAATTGTTTAAAAACTTTCAAATTTTCTAATTTTTGAAAAATTGAAATTTTCAACTTCATTGAAAACATGTTTAGATAAAAACTTGTAACACCCTGCCCAATGAGGGCAAGGTGATGCCTAGGATCAAGTAATCGTAGAATGGAAGCATGATATCTAGGAAGGTGAAACAGTATAGAAATTTTCTACCACACCAAAAACTAAACATAACTATCACTTTATCAAAATGTATGTCTTTACATAAATCAAACTATGCACTACTCTGCTAAAATACAAAAACACATAAACTTCATNCTTTATCAAAATGTATGTCTTTACATAAATCAAACTATGCACTACTGCTAAAATACAAAAACACATAAACTTCATCATCGAATATAGAAGAGTACAGAGAGTTTCATACAAGGATATCTAGTAACCAAGCATTGAAAATTTTCCCCTCCTCTACTCTCTCTCTCCATGCTCATCTAGGATCCTGTGCCTTTCACCTATAATTAAATCAAGTCAATACATAATTGAGTGGGAAGCCTTTACACTTTCCTTGCTAGATGGTCGACAAGTGTTACATTAGAGAAGAGGAGTGGAGTACAAGGCAACCTACAACCATTGTTAGTATTATGCATGCTCAAAACAACACATACCATATCACCCATAAAGCTAACATACTATCATACAATTGCAGATAAAGGCACGATTCAACATCATCTATCATGTCCATGTCATCATACCCATGTGATGAGTCATCATTTGGGGCAACCGCGATATCGCGGCTCCTCATCTATAAATAAGAGGTAGATAGATGAGTTTAGGCATCTAGTTTTTAGTTCCTTA
>MNCI01001980.1:234208-251648 GCA_015680685.1 Gnetum montanum | reverse complement strand
AAATGAGTACGACTTGATTATGAGAATTTAAGTGTGACTACTTGGTAACCCAGTAGCGTACCTAGGATCTACACTTGGTAATCCCAGTAGTAGTTGTGCACAAAGTCCAAGATGTGTACGGATAATCAAGGAATGGATGCTCATCGCACTTAGGCTAGCTTAGATTCCCTCTCACCCTTTCCTCCTAGCTTAGTTAATCTTATTTTCCATTGCCTTCAGGAGTAACATTAGGTTAGAACACATCATAGACCTCACTCTGGACTAAACCATATATGACAAAGCTAATACTAGTCCAAGTGGAAAGATAGCGAACTGCGACCTAAGGCTAACTATTTAGGTGCCACAACTAGTTCGTCTGTGGAGTTCAACCGGATCGCGCGTGTAACGCTTTTTTTTGTATGGTTGAGTGTAGGGGTACCTCGCCACTTATTATTGGCGCCATTGCCGAGGATGGTGCTAATTATCTAGATTAGTTATATCATACAAGGTTGCTGTATAGGAATTAATGATACATCTTTTAGCAAGAAATAATTATAAACAGTCACACATAAATTCACACACAACTTCATAACCATGCCTCTCCTACAAGATCACGATAATGCAGATTGGAGTTCATTAGATAACCAACGAATTATATGACAATGAAGATTGCAGTATGCAACCCGAGGTGGAGATTTCTTATAAACATAAACAAAGGCAACATCATCCCAACGCACGAAAGCATAACTTACAAGATGATGATGAACCCCTACTGGCCACTACAAGCTTAACGCAATTACAAGAGGCTGTTCGAATCTCCCGTAGGCATCGTAAAGAGAGCCGTCTACCCAATCTCGATTTAAACAACTTTCCTACTTTTTCAGGAGGCTATGATTTAGATCTGCATCAACATTTACAAGCCTTCTACGATGCCTGTACATGGAACAACATTGATAACGGTTGGCAAAAACTTAAGCTCTTTCCTATGACACTCGTTGGCCAAGCGAAAGTATGGTATAGATCGCTAAAAAAAATTCAATACGACGTTGGTCAACAATGGTAGAGTTATTTAATGAAAGATATCAAACCTACGCAAGAGTGTCAGCCTTGAGGAAATAAATCCAAGGGTGGAAACAGGCAGAACATGAACCCTTGGACATGGCCTTAGAAAAATATTATGCACTGTTAAACAACTGTCCAGGCCATGGGTTCTCCAAGGAAAGGCTAATGTACCATATCATTGATGGGCTACGTAATGAAACAAGAGAGACCCTAGGGATGTATGCCCAAGGTCAACTATACGAACTACGAACCCATCAATTACAAGAGCTTATTAAGCAGGTAGCAAAAGAGGAAGGAGAAATGGCTAGATGGGAGAGTGTTGAAAAACATCAACAAGACCAAAATCTCAACTTAACAAAGGTCCATGATCATAAAAAGGAGAAATCAACTTATCACAAGGAGAAAGAACCATCTTTGCCAATACAACAACAATCATTAGAGGAAGTCAAGGCAAAGATCAATAAGATGCTAGAATGGACATATCAAAAGTGTGAAGAAGTTATCAATATTATTAGTGATAGAGTTTTGGCAACCCAAGAAGCAGGACAAAACATCGGACATTTGGAAAGAAGGAATGAAGGAAATAAGTGCTCAACTGCTAATCATACATATGAATGCAACATATGCCTGTACGATCACCCCAAGGGTCAATGCCCAATCTTGTTACATTTATATGAGCATTGGGGAAACACATTACATCTAGAGTTCATACAGAGATATTGTGTTCGATCATAGTGGCAACAATCCCAGTTGTGGGGGAAACCATCCCTACACTCGAGACACCCTTCATATTATTCGAGTCCAAATGCTTATCAAGTTCAACATCCTGTTTCCCAAACTGGGCCACCCTACTCTCTCACACCACATTACTATTCTCCACAATACTATCAGCACATGCCCTCAACACAACCACCATCTTGTGTACCATACACTCCTCCTAATTTTCAACATTCTCATCCTTTCCCTCTTTTTACATCGCCACCAACTGTTCCTAAGGTATCTGCACCACAGCAACAACCCACAAATGTTACTTGTGCTACTACTACCAACAGCAGTGAGAGACCTCAGCAACATCAAAAGTGTCCCTTCTTTAAACATGACCGTAGGAAGGGACAACACAATTCCAAGGCCACTGCATCCTCCGACGCAGCATAAGCCCAACATTGTGGTGCACCCTTATCTTTGAATTCAACACCTCATGTTACCTCATTAGGGCCACCAACTAATGCTCCAACAACCATATGGCCCAATGAACACAATCATGGAAGGTAACATCCTGATTCTTGCATACCATCCAACGGTCCTAAATATCATAGTGAGTCAGCTCGTTATCTGGGAACTACATCGTATAAATTGCCCCACTATGCTTACTATAACCAAGTGTGTGAACCCCAACAGGGTAAGTATGGCCAAGTTCCAATATTTCCAACATGCAAGGATCCTTATTTTCCATTTATTAATCCTCACCATGCTCAACCATTTAGTTATGGGGCATACCCCCCATTCCAATAACAAGCAGGATTAATAATTTTTTTTTTCAATTTCTTTGATTTTACAACCTTTTTTTTTCAATTTTTTTTTCAAGTTTTCAATTTTTTGTTTTATCTTTTTGTCTTTTTGTCTTTTTACGTTTTTATAAGTCAAAAAAAAAGAGAAAGGAAAAAGAAAAAAAAAGAAAAAAAAAAGAAAAAAAAAAACAAAGTGCCACAAACAAAAAATCACTTCTCCCTTGAACAAAATGCCAAGTGATCGTACGCCTTGCTGTTATGGTACTCTCATAAGTTATTCATCATGGGATGAAACAATGCGATGTCACTGATTAGAGGAATGGACTTGGTCCTGATCTTGGAACGACGGGTTAATGACACATCAATCATGCTTTACATGCAAGATTCACTATGCCCTGGGTTAATTACCTCATGTCCCAATCTCTACAATCCCTTTCTATAGTTCGTCTTATCTCACTATTCGTATAATTGTGGCTCGTGTCTCGTGTAGCGTAGAATTCTCATCTCATTCCGGTGATAATTACATGTGTGTGTTTTCTAGAATTAGTGCGGATTACATCTAACCCTTCTAGTGCCCACGGACACTTTAAGTGTGGTCACACAAGGGCATTATAGGTTGGAACCTGCTTTGGGGAGGATCCACATGTGTAATCTTTTGTCATCTTCACTTATGATATAGCTTACACACATCATTTCTCACCCTCAGCTTATTTTTCATAACATTCTTTCCTTACTATTACCCCTCTGAATTTCAACATTTCCATGAACCATCACATAACCTTTTTCTTACCACCCAAGGTTTTCTTGATAAAATCCACACCATCATCATTAATTGTGCCCTCCGAATTAATGGAATTACCCTAGAACTCCTTCATAATAGCCCAATGTCCTCAGCTTACAATGTTGATTTCAAGAAAATCCTTTAAAAATTTAGTATTTTTGTTGTGCCTCATGTCACTAGGACCATGATATCACGTATGCGATATTGCGACCAACGTGATATCACGTACGTAATGTATCATACACGATATCGCGTTCCCACAACCTATAAATAGGTGACGCCCCCCCCCTCCCCCCACAACACTTAGCATCATTTTTGCCATTAACATGGGGGAGTTTTCAAATTTTTCTCTATGACTTGCAAATGTGACACCTTTGCTTTTCAACCTCTATCTCGCTCGCTGGTACTTCGATTTTAATTCCATCTGAACCTACTTGAACCCAGAGTGTTCAACTTAGTCATGGGGGAGGAACACTTGCTGAAAAGTGCCTAACTTTTTTGGAATTTATCATTGCCCAAAGGACATCATCTAGGGTAATTAACTATAACACTTAGAATAATTGTGCCCAAAAATCATTTAAACCCTAGGCATACTGGGAAATTAAAATTGAAAACCACCTAAGTATCACAGACTCATTATTACAATCTTTCAGGCAAGATCACATGGAGATAAAATAAGATCATTAATTGAGGCAAGCAGTAAGGTATAACTTAATTTTAAAAACAACCTTACTAACGCTTGACCCCGTGTGATTGTAGATGGCCTCGAAACGTGGACAACAGGAAGGTCCTTCTCAAGGTGGAAATAAATGATCTCGAAGAGGTGGAAGACAAGATCTTACCGGACAACATGCAGAAGAGGAGGAATAATCATTCAGTATTCATCAAGAAAATCCTCCTATTGTACGGTCTGGGGAGGTAGAAGGAGGAGCTACTGCAACGCCTAAATAGGGACAACATCTCATGTTGCCCCAAGATTGTGTTCAGGCCATCCATGAAAAGTCCACATTCACTGTGGTGATTGTGGAATTGAACTTCAAATCTTTTGTAGAGTTCGCTCCTAAGGCCGTTAGGGATCACCTTAAAGGATCTCCATTATGGCCTACCCTCTTTAAAAGCTGTGCCTAGTACTTAGGAGAGACATACCAATTTTGGCACAATAGGGAGCAAGGCACCACTGTCAATATTTGTGGTGTGACAGTTGATTTCTCTGCGTAGGCCATTTCAGAAGTGTTAAACCTTCCAAATACAGGGCCCAAAGTTGCTTAGTTATCCACCTGTTCAAACCCCGATGTGCGATGGGATTGGTTGGAAAGGGCTTATGGCAGAGATAAAACATTTGGTGAGTTGACGACGGAAGAGAGGATTTACTTTAAAATTGAAACATATCACCTCTTCCCCACGAAGGATTTGAAAAGAATATCAACGTATGTGGTTAGAGGATGTGCAATGCTGATGGGAAAAGTTAATGCTAACCTGCCCCATTTATATTTAACGGAGATCCTGAGGTAGTTTGAGGAATGAAAGATAGGGAAGATGGCGCTGCCTTTTCCTTGTCTTATCAAAAAGCTTTGCCGACATGCTGATATTCAGGGGTACACCAATGATGTCCTTCGAAAAGCCCAGACTGCTTCATATGCTGAATTACTAAAGGTGCCAGCTCCAAGGAAAAGCACTGGTGAAGATCTGGGACCAGAATAAGAAGAAGAACAGATGGTTGGACCAACTGCAACTCAACTTGCAGGACCCAGCCAACCTCCAAGCATGGGTCCCAGCTAACAATAGGAAGCAAGGCCCAGCATAGGCTAGGATCAGCCACCACCGCTGCAAGACTACAGACCATCGATGAGCCATCTCAGGGCCATCATTGAGATAGTCAGTTGGAGAAGTCGTGATGATGCAAACCTCTTTTGTGTCATCGATGATGCCATGTAGCCCACTGTTTCTTTGGATCATATAAGGGGTGAAATGTCTGTTCACACAAGAGGAGGGGAAAGTAGATGGTCACAACATATCTTAGGAAACGTGGCATCTTTCCAGGTGCAGTTAGAGACTAGTGAAGGGGCCACTATGGTGGTCATGCAACACCAGAATGCCACGGGAGCTACAGAAGTGGTCGCTGATCACATCAAAGAATCCTTCAATGTACCTGTTGTACCATCGGCAGACTTCACAGGAGCACGGGATGCTCAAACTTTGGCCAGAACCTCAATGACTCCTATGAAACATGAGGATGCACTTGATCGATTACTCCAAATAGGGTAAGTAATGACGTCTCTATTTGACATCCCTCAGGATGTTACGGTAATTCAGTCAGACCTCATTTCCACAAAGGAGAAGCTAGTCTTAACAAAAGTAAGGATCGAGCATGTTGAAACTGAAGTGCAGAAACTACAAGAGTAGCTCGTGGCCTTACAAGCAGCACAGCGAGACCCTCTGCAATTTGTTCGCATAGATCAACTAGATAACTTTAGAATTGAGCAACTAACCAAGCTAATAACAGAGAATAAAAGGGTGGCTGATGAAAAAGAGAAGGCTGTTTGGGATGCCTTCGCAGCACAGGCGCAAACTCATGCGCATATCAAGGCACTCAAAGCCTTACAAGAAGAAAACAAGCAGCTTGTTGTGGACAACCTTTGGTTGACCACTGTGAAAAAGCAAAAGAAAGTTTTCAAGGAACACTTCCATCAACTGCGAGAACAATTCATCCATGTCAACGGAGAAGTAAGCCATTTATTTAGAGAGAATCGAACCCTCTCGATGAAGGAGGTACGTGCCATTCATCAAAAGTCAGCTATTGAGATAAGTGCATGGCAAAATGAGGCTAAATAGCATGAAAAGCTGAAGGAGCACTTCTGAGATCAGGTGGGGATGTACAAATAGATCCTTGAGAAGGAGATCCATATGGCCAAGGCCCACATCAATGCTATCAGTGCTCAACACACTGACTAGCGGGTCATATTAGACACCAAGTGGAAGTTAAGAGCTGAGATCTGCAGATTTAGGATTTGACAAAATACATGGAGTTGGCAAATCTAAGATATGCCAACCTGGCCATGTTAATAGTAGGGCATCCAAGGACGGAGCTTGAGCAGCAAGTAGCAACCACCCACATCAAATATGAAGCAGAATTTGTAGAACGTAAGAAGCTATTGGAGAAACTGGAAGTTGCAAATTCTGAACTTGAGGTGGTGAAAGCCATCTACCAAGGATAGAAGGTGTTGCAATGGACTTGGCTTGATGGCTAGTAGATTTTCAAGAGTACAAGGATAAAGCTAGAGCCTATGAGGAGGAATGACGGGTGTTCGCGGCTTGGTATGTTAAGGCCAATCAAATGTTTCTGCAACTACCCTATCCGTGGGAAGTGCCAACTCCATCAAACATTGGAACATTAGCATGGACGGTAAAAGACCCTTAGACTAAAGAGGAGAAGCTTTAAGCCATACTTCAGCATCATCAAGCCTCAAAACCTAGAGCACAAGACAAAAGAAAAGCACCAATGGAGGAGCCATCGCCACCTGGAACTACATGAGTTCCACCCATTTTTGTAGATGTAGAACATCATTTATGTTGTTTCTTCATTTTTTTTCATTCCACACTATGGCATAATCCCATTTCTTCTCATATAATAATCCCATACCTATCCACTGTGTAATCACTGTAACTCGAGGATGAGCTTCATTCAATCGTGGGGGTATGATGAGTCGTCATTGGGGGCAATCACGATATCGCATACGCGATATCGCATGCCCAATCACGATATCGCATATGCGATATCACGGCCTGTCTCCTTGTCTATAAATAAGAGGTGGATAGATGAGTTTAGGCATCTAGTTTTTAGTTCCTTACCCAAACTCTTGCAGTTTTTCCTTCTTAGAGTTAGAATTATTTCCCAGTGTATGCCCACAGTGTGATGATTGTAATTGTACGACATCCTTTATTTGAGTGTGACGTACTTGGACACGCACATGACTGGAAATAAAGATCGAGATTACTTCATCATTGTAGCATTCACTTAGTTTAATTATTTAATTAATTATTTTTTACTACTTTCCTAGTTAATCTCTTCTCACCCTTAAACTCCTATTAAATGCGGAATGAGTACGACTTGATTATGAGCATTTAAGTGTGACTACTTGGTAACCCAGTAGCATACCTAGGATCTACGCTTGGTAATCCTAGTAGTAGTCGTGCATGAAGTCCAAGATGTGTACGGATAATCAAGGAATGGATGCTCATGGCACTTAGGCTAGCTTAGATTCCCTCTCACCCTTTCATCCTAGCTTAGTTAATCTTATTTTCCATTGCCTTCAGGAGTAGCATTAGGTTAGAACACATCATACACCTCACTCTGGACTAAATCATACATGACAAAGCTAATACTAGTCCAGGTGGGAAGACAGTGAACTGCGACCTAAGGCTAACTATCTAGGTGCCACAACTAGTCCGTCTATGGAGTTCAACCGGATCACGCATGTAACACTCGTATTTATATGGTTGAGTGTAGGGGTACCTCGCCACTCATCATCATGATATACCATAAATAGTCCATGATCCATACAATCATAATCCAAATAGAGCATCTATTCTCAATGATATGACTCACAAACCAATACTATCACATACATAGCCCATGTGGTTGTTAGCATATTTGTGCTCAGTGTAGCATGTGAAACGTTGCCATGAGTACTCATAATAGCCATTGCTTGTAGGTCTTTTATTTATTCAACCAGTGCTAGGGTGCATCAATGTGTGACCCGTAACTACTAGCCTTTTGGAGGATTAACGATTGGGACAAACACACATATGTCATATCCTAGCTATAGGGACAAACACACCTACGCTCTTCTCATCTCAGGATGAGGCCTGAGATAGGAGCCTCACTGATGCATCATAGTGGGGGTTAATCCATACTACCTCTAGGGTGCCTCATCATCAACCAATCCACACGCTCATGCTAGAACCACCTGCTAATGACTGTCACAAGCATTGTTGCGAAAACATATTCTCAATCCAGCTAGCTTAAGCCAACACATGTCATAAGCACAACACATCCAAACAAACATAATCGAACATATCCATTCCTAACAGTTACAGTCATTTCATGAAAACAATATCACGATGCAACAGAATAACATGAAGACCTCGATATGACAAAATAATACCATATTTTTCAAAAGACATATACTTCCATACAAATGACCACTAGAATGACTTTCAAATGATATAAGCCCAAAGAAAAAACTAATCCCACGATTAGAAAGTACTTCCCAAAATGATCCCAATGACACTAATTTTACCTAAATCGAACTCTTAGAAGCAAAGTTATGCGTGTTCAAAGTTTGATTAATAACCTAATATTTAAATAATATTTAATTACCACCCTAAGGGATTGGAACTTCCAAAAATGCTTGCACCCTAATAAGCCTTGAAAATAGAATATTCCTATCATACCAATCTCATCAACATCACATATCATATTTCACAAGTCCACATCGTACCATACATCCCATATATATTAATAAATAATTTGTAACCAAAATTATAAAATTTTGGGAAATATGCAAAATAACATACCTAAGCACAGACTTTAAGTCATCTGCCCCCCTTGCATGATCATATACACTAATTTAGCACAAAAATACAAGGAAAAGATAAAGACACCTCACTGATTAAAATTGTTGAGGCAAAAAATCTTGAACAAGAAGAAAATTCTAAAAAATCCAACAGGACTCCGTTTCGCTCCCAACAAGTTCTGCACCTACGTAGAGATGACCGTAGCAATCCTAAATCCAAGTTCAGAGTAAGTAAAAACTGTTCAAAAAGCTCATAATTTAGAAAAATGTGAAAGAAAAGAAGAGTAAAAAGAAAAATGGACAAAAACAGGCTCCTATGCATTTCTATAACGTGACAAAAAAATAGAAACATAACCCAAACATAATTTCTGTAATAAGCAATGAGAAAAAAATAAACATAAAAAACAAAACTATGCTTTTAAGCATATGTATACACATAACCTTTGTTTTTTTCATGCGCTCACATCATGTGCTAACGTTACTTTTACTTTTTGATTTTTTTAAAACTTTATTTTATTGCAGTTTAAAAAAAAACATGTCATTTTCATAAGCTCATATATTTTTCTCCTTCGCAACTAATACCATAAATTTTAAACCTGCATAACAAACATATCGGGACTCCAAATGAAAATCCATTTGAACCTAAGAGATCCTTATCACATACTCTACACATTCACATGCCAAAATCACACCCAAACATCACACAACATAGTGTTATAATACCTATGTTGAAACACCAAAATCACACATAAAACATAAAAAGCAAATAAGTGCTCTTGTACCCTAATCTAACACCCCTGCCAGCAACATCACCTATCTAACACATGACATAGGGCTAGTGTACATAATCATGTTAGTTAAGCATGTAAAGATAGCATAATCGTAACATTAAAATGAAGCCTCATAACATATAAAATACATTAACTCATCCCCAAAAGCCCACTGATGAGTGGCGAGGTACCCCTACACTCAACCATACGAATACGAGTGTTCACGCACGATTCGTTCAAATTTTGTAGACAGGCTAGTTTTGGTATCTAGATAGTTACACATTGGTCATAGTTCATTATCTTCCTACCTGGACTAGTATTTGCTTTGTCATGTATGGTTTAGTCCAAAGTGAGGTGTATGATGTGGTCCTAAGCTAGTGCTACTCCTAGAGGCAATATAAAATAACTTTGATTAAGCTAAGAGGGAAAGGGTGAAGAGAATCTAAGCTAGCCTAAGTGCAATGAGCATCTGTCCCTTAATCATCCGTACACATCTTGGACCTCATGTATTACCATTGGGATTACCAAGCGCATGTCCTAGGTATGCTACTAGGATACCAAGTAGTCACACTTAAATGCTCGTGATTAAGTTGTACTCATTCTACATTTACTAATAGGGATAGGAGATGAGGGTAGAGAAATACTAATTATGAAAGCAATAAATAACAATTAAAATTAAGTGAATGCTACAATGATGAAGTAATATCAATCTTTATTGTTGGTCATGTGGGTGTCCAAGTACGTCACACTCGAATAAAGGTTCTATACAATTACAATCATCACATTGTGGGCATGCATTGAGGAAAGGGTTGAGAGGAAAAACTGACAAAAAGATCCTACTCTAACACTAACTTCCTATTACTTTCATGTGCACCTAATTGTGTATTTATAGGCTCACACACGAACCACAATATCATTTATTCGATATCGCTAGCCATGTCGTGATATCACATACCTGATATCGAGGGTCTGATATCAAGGGTCTAATATTGGAACTCATCAGATATCAAGGGTTTGATAACAGGGGTCTGATATTAGCACCTAGTTAACAAGGGTTCGATATCAAGGGTTTGATATTAGCACCTGACAGACCACGATTCATCATACCCCCACAACTCAATAACAACTTGTCCTCAAGTTAAACAAAATGAGAACAAGTCCAATTAATTACAAAGTGGATAGGTATGGGATTATTGACTAACTAGGAATTATTCATGCCACAGTGTGGGATTGAACAAAACAAAATTGGGACATAGACACAGAATTACAAAACTTTGTTAGAACTCATGTGGTTCCAGGTAGCAGTGGCTCTTCCATGGGTGCCTTTCCTTTATCCTGCGCTTTAGGCTTCTCAGATTGATACCGTTAAAGAAGCACCTGACATTTCTTCTCTTCTATTCAAGGATTATGAGCTATCCATGCTGATGTTCCAATGTTTGATGGAGTCAGCACTTCCCATGGACACGGAAGCTACGGGAACACTTAATTGGCCTTGACATGCCATGTCACAAATAGCCACTATTCCTCTTCATAGGCTCGGGCCCTAACCTCTCCACCTTTTTCTTGGCTAGATTGTGCAGTGATAGGAGTTTCCTGATGGATGCTGAATGATTGTGTCTCCTGCTTCGCATGTTCTACATGAGGTCCTTGGCTTCTGCCTCCCCTTGGACATTTAGTTGCACCTTGAGAAGGTCCTCCTTGTTGTCCTCTTTTAGGGGCCATCTATAATCACACAAAGATTAATTGTTAGTAAGGTTATTGAAAGAAGTTCAATTATTTCATACCTTACTTATTGCCTTTAGTAAATATTGAATTCTTTGCTTAGTGTGATTTTATAGTTAGAATTTTTTTTTTCCAGGAAGTTGCCCTAAAAGTTTAATGTTGGACCTAGTTTGTTTAGGTGATACATCAAAGGACACGTAATGGTTTTAAGGAATGTTTGATAAAATGATGAAAAAGGAAAGAATAGATTTGGTAATGAAGTACTCAAAGAGTACAAAATGATGTGGTGATGTGCAAAAAGTACAAATTACAAAGGTCACGTAAGTGGGTCTCCCCCCTAAAGTAGGTTCCAACCTATAATGCCCTTGCATAACCACACCTTAAAATGTCCGTAAGCACTAGAAGGGTTAAATGTAATCTACACCGATGCAACAAAACACACACATGTCGATACTACCATGATGAGGTATGCATTCAATGCTACACAAGACACGAGTCACAAATACATGAATAGTGAGATGAGGTGAATTGTAGAAGGGATTGTAGAGATTGGGACATGAGGTAACTGACCTAGGGCACAATGAATCTTGAGTGTAGGACATGATTAATGTGTCATTAGCTTGTTGCTCCAAAATCAAGACCAAGTCCATTCCTTCGATTAGTGACTTCGCATTGCTTCATTCAATGATAGTCAACCATAAGAGCATCATGACAGCAAAGTGTACAATCACTTGGCATTTTGTTCAAGGGAGGAGTGATTTGAAATTGCTTTGCAGCACTTTGATCTTGATCTTTTCTTTTTTTTTCTTTTTGTGTGGCCATTTGGCACACTCTTCTTGCTTTTTTTTCCTTTTTGATGTGTAATCCAGAGAAGCCACCTACCTTTAGGCATGGGTGCATGTCTTTCCAATGGGATCCCCTAGAATAGCATTGGGTTTTTTTATTGAGTGCCTTTATTACTCTTACTTCCATTTTTTGTTAGATTTATAAGGATCTTAGTACACCCAGGCTGCATGGTAACTCCCACAAATGTCACCAAAGAGAATCCACAAGTCCCCTTGATGTCACACCCTGGCCATTCCCTCTTGGTCCATCCTTCTTCACTCTGGGTATAATGAGCACAAAATTATTTTAAGTTTTAATGTTGTCAAGAATATCATCGTACCCAGAGTAGAACCTCTTATTAATAGAATGGTTGGGTGGAAGTTATGGGCTCACTATCCAAATAATTAGTGACCTAAGACTTGATGGCACAGAACAACACCTCAACCAATGAGTCACATGACTGTTTTATTCATAGATGAGATTACTCACAAAAAGATAAAAAGAAAAAACAATAAATAAAAAGATAAAACAATGAATGAAAATATAAAATAATAAATAAAAAGATGAAAAACTGGAAAACAAAAAATTGTAAAATTAAAGAAAAGGAAAAAAAATTATTAATTTTACTTATTAGAATGGAGAATATCCCCCATAACTAAACTTTTGATCATACCGAGAATTAATAAATGGAAGGGTTGGATCCATGCATTTCAAAAATATTGGGACCTGGTCATATCCAAACCATTGGGTGTCTTTTGATGTCGTGGTTGGAATGTACCCAAATTGGGTTGCACACACTATATTAAAGTTAACATAGTCGGGCAAGTTAGAAGATGAGGTTAATTGATAAGCAGTTGACCCACTATGGCACCCGTGACCGTAAGATGGTGATGAGTGGCGAGGTACCCCTACACTCAACCATACAAATACAAGTGTTTCACGCACGATCCGGTCGAACTCCAAGGACCAAGTGCTTATGCACCTTAATGGAACACTTAGGGTTAATCAATCGTTGTCTTCCCAAACTTACTTGTATTGTCATGGTTGTATGGTTAAGTAATCTTGAGGTATATGATTTTTATAGCTTTTGTATTTTTTATGTCTTCTACTAAAAAAGGAGAGGGAGAGAGAACTAAGTGGCTAACTTACATTAACTATTCATTAACTAGTTTCTAAATGTTCCTAACACCAGTATCTGTTCCCATTTTCCATACACATCTTGAACTAGTGCAACACTGTTGGGATTACCAAATGCTAATCATTATTGGGTTACCAAGCACTACACGCATGCTCGAAGTGGTCGTACTAAGTGTATTTAACTAATGGGGTTGAAGGTTGAGAGAGATATCAATTAACTAGGAAATCATTAAAAAATAATTAATTACTAATTAGCTTATGTTGCATGGTTTATCATAAAGTTCATCTTTATTTCCGTACACAAAATTGTGCTCAGGTACAAATTGCTCGAATAAAGATCCGTTTACTCTATAACTCCTACTGCGGGCACACAGAAATAATTCTAAATCTGGAATAACAAAACTGCAAGAGTCTGGCTAAGGGTCTAAATCTAATTCTATCAAAACCAAGGGCATCACCTCTTATTTATAGAAGATGAGGTAGGACGTGATATAGTGTACACGATATCGTGGTTTATCATAGCCCCATGACTAAATGAAAACTCATCCTTGAGTTCCTTACAAAATGTTGGGAAGGTATGGGATTATTGACTTGAGTGACAACTAATGGTGAATGGGATGACATGTGAACAAATCAACATTACAATACATGGCAACATTAGTGTTCATGAATACAAAAGTGAGCACTATACACAATTGACATATAGCCTTATTTGACAGTTGAAAGAGAAGAGAGAGAGAAAAGGAGAAGACGTGTTGTTGTTGACGCTAAGATTGGGTCTTCCATTGTCCATCCATAGCCACGCTATCAATCTTGTTCCTTGCACAATCATTCCAGCACTAGTCCATTCTGAGTGTTTCCTCTAGGTCCAGTCCATTGTTATATTGTTTCCATCTGACACACAACATAGTCACATATGAGCAAGGATAAGTAAATCACAATACAATTGATACCTTGCCTTGGTGTAAGGTCCATTGGCTGAGTTGCGATATGGCCAATATGGATTCTAGAGATATAACACTAGTGACTAACCAAGGTGTAGGGGTTAGGAAAAATTGAAAAAATTGGACCAGGGCCCCCATGACTAAGAGGGATCCTCCAGTAGCGATAGAATGGAAAAAGATAAGGAATAAGAAAAATGGGAAAAAAGAAACAACAACAACACCAATAAAATGGATGTTAGAGATGGGAATGAAACAACAAAAAATATGTTGATTATGGAAATGTTTAAGGGAAAGAAGTTAACTAATGCACCAAATGGAAATGCCAGTGGGTCCTCCCAAAAGTAGGCTCATGCCCTTTATGCCCTGACAAACCCACATTCAAAGAGTCCGTAGGCTCTGGAAATGTCATTTGGGAGCAAGAGTTAAAGACTTAACCCCAAGAATTCACCAAAGAGAAAACAATGCATCAACCAAAATATAGACTACTGATACAATCGGCAATGAAGTGGAAAATGGAGAAAGAATGATGGGAAGAAGAGAATGGAATGGAGTCCCAAGAGCAAGGTGGTGTATAGCCCCTTGTATACTTATGGTTAATGTGACTGAGTAGATCTCATTCCAAATCCAACCTCAAACAATCCACATCTAGTGACTTCACATTAATACACTTGGCTAATCCATCCACTTGAAGTAGCAAGAATGCTTCTGCCAAAGAGTCACCACCATTCTAAGAAAAATGAGAAAGGGAGGAGTAGGAAGTGAGAAAGGGCCTTAGTTAGAGGGAACATGTCTATTTAGTTCCATAACTAGTGCTTGTAGCCTAGATGATTATTTTTTCTAAGGGGTGTGCTTTGAATTCTCACTATTTTTTTAATCTAACAAAACAAAAAGAACAAACAAAAACAAAAACAGACACAAACACAAAAACAAAAATAAAAACAAAGAATAAAACAAACAATCACACAAAGAAATGAGAAAGTATAAACGATGGTGCAAAACAAAAACAAGAAAAATTAAAGAAATTTGTAAAACAAAAATATGTAAAACAAAAATTTAAAAAGGAACTAAGGGCCTCAAATGGTTAGCAGAGGTGGCCATCTCCCCCATGACTGAGTTGGAAGGAGGAGATTATAAATAGTGAGCAAGGTTGTCCCTTCTTAGTGGTATTATGTGCACTGGCCATTCTAAGTTCATGGAAGAGTTTAGCCTGTTGCACATTGACTAACAATCTCTTATTAGGGCTCTCAAGTTTGTATATGGTCATGGCCCCTAAAGGAAAGATTGCATGAATAATGTAAGGTCCTTCCCATAGTGTTTGAAATTTTTTGTGTTGTGGCACATGTGTGGGGTTCCAGTAGAGAACCTTATCTCCTAGTTGATACTTAACCTTTCGAATCTTCAAGTCATGATGTTGCTTGTTATATGCCTTGTGCAACTCATTTGATGATAGGGCAGCTAATCAATTTTCATCTAGCATGTTTAATGTTTCCAACCTTTGTTTCTGTGCTAGATCAAGATCGAGGTGGAGGTCACAAGCTGTTGATAGTGTACGAAGCTTGGTTTGAATCAAAAGCATTGGAAGCTTTCTATACACTAACTCATAGGGAGAGTAGCCTATAGGGAGTTTCTAGGTGGAGCGGTATGCCCAAAGAGCATTATTCAGTTTAGTGCTCCAATCTTGCCTATACTTGCTAATTGTCCTAGTCAATATTTTAGTGATCTCCTTGTTGGTGACCTTAGCTTGTCCGTTAGCTTGGGGGTGATAAGGTGTAGTCAATTTATGTTCAACCCCTAAGCGTTGCATTAACTTTCGAAAAGTTGCACCTGTGAAGTGTGTTCCATTATCCAAAATTAGTGCCCGTGGCACACCAAACCTATTTACTATTTTTTGTTGCACAAATCATGCATTTGTAGATGACGTGCAGTCTTTAACAACAGCTACTTCAACCCATTTTTTTAAATAGTCTATGGCAACTACAATGTAAGCTTTTCCATTGGAAATTGGTGTAATGGACCCGATAAAGTCTATTCCCAAAATGTCAAAGGGTTCTAACGGTTGAATCCATTGTTGTGGATCCTCCATTTTAGTAGTCATTCCCCCATCACGTTGATAGCGCTCACAACATTAGAAAAATTGATGGGCATCCTGAAATAATGTTGGCCTGTAATATCCTGCAAGTAAGATCTTAATAGACGTTTGTCTCCCTGCGTAGTGACCTCCACAAGGGCCCTCATGAGCATCTTGGAGAACTCTCAGTTGGTCTACATCGGGCATACACCATCAAACCAAGCCATCAGGACACACTTTGTAAAGTTGTCCATTGATCTCCATGAAATACATGGCTCTATGAAGAAACTGTTGTTTCTTCCTAAGGTCCAGCTCTTGTGGTGTTTGTTGAGTAAGGAGATAGGTGAGAATGCTACTATACCAGTTCGTTTCCATGGGTAGTTGGTTATTCACTACATCGGCAAAGAGGGCTTCATCAAGAAATCGATCAGACATTANCCATGGGTAGTTGGTTATTCACTACATCGGCAAAGAGGGCTTCATCAAGAAAACGATCAGACATTACATGTTCATCCTCTTTGCTATCCTAGTGCAACCGAGATAAATGATCTACAACTACGTTCTCGATGCCTTTTCGATTGATCATCGTTAGATTGAACTTTTGTAGGATTACCAGCCATCGTACAATACGAGGGCTAACCATTGGCTTGTTCATGAGGAACCAGATTGCACTATGATCCATGTGGATGAATACTTTGTAACCTAACACATAGTGCCTAAACTTATCCAGTGCAAACACTACAACCATTAATTCTTTCTTTGTAGTTGTGTAGTTAAGTTGTGCACCGACGATACTTCTACTTGCACAATCGATGTAATAAGGGCATTTTTGGTCATCTAACTATGTAAGTACGGCACCTAAGGCATAATTGGATGTGTCGGTCATGATGTGGAATAGTCTGGACTAGTCAGGAGCTTGTAGAATGGAAGTTTCTACTAGCTTTCATTTCAGGGTTTGGAATGCTTGTTCACATTCCCTAGTCCACTCAAAATGTACATCCTTCTTTGTTAGCTCTACCAATGATTTGGAAATCTTGGAGAAGTTCTCAATGAATCTCCTATAGTAGC
>MNCI01001980.1:214891-229001 GCA_015680685.1 Gnetum montanum | reverse complement strand
TCCTTGAGGTGAGTTGATTTTTCCTCTTCCTAATTATGGACCTTTATTAGGTTGAGATTTTGGTCCTTTGAGATTTTCAACATTCTCCCATTTAGCCATTTCTCCTTCTTCTTTTGCTAGCTACTTAATAAGCTCTTGGAATTGATGGGTTCATAGTTCATATAGTTGACCTAGGGCACACATCCCTAAGGTTTCCCTTGTTTCATTATGGAGCCCATCTATGATATGGTACATTAGCCTCTCCTTGGAGAACCCATGGCCTAGGCAGTCATTTAATAGTGCATAATATGTTGTGCTTATTTCCATTCTTGGATTTATCTCCTCAAGGCTGACACTGTTGCATACGTTTGATATCTTTCGTTGAAGAGTTCTACCATTGTTGGCCAACGTCAAATTGATTTTGGTTTTAAAGACCTATATCATACTTTTGCTTGGCCAACGAGTGTCATGGGAAAAAGCCTAAGTTTTTGCCATCCATTATCAATATTATTTCATATACAGGCATCATGGAAGGCTTGTAAATGATGTTGCAGATCTAAATCATAGCCTTCTGAAAACTTGGAAAAGTTTTTTTAATCAAGCCTAGGTAGATGGCTTTCCTTAGGATGCCTATAGGATATTTGAACAGCATCTTGTATATGCATTAGGCTCTTAGTGGTTAATAGGGTTTCATCATCACTAAGTGGGTTATAAGTTTGTGAGTCGAGATGATGTTTTCTTTATTCATGTTGGCATTCTTGACTTTGCCCATGGGTTCAATTTTTATTTCTACGCCAATCCCTTGAAGAATAATCATCTATTCTTGGGGATGTCCCATCTTCACTAGAGGTGTCTGAGTTGGATGACAAAAGCCCTTGAGTATCGTTGGGGTGTTTATGAACATATGAAATTGTTGCATAAGATTGAGTACTCCAAACTCCTTCGTTGGTTCTCTAATGAATTGCCTCGCTAGATGTTGCATTATCACTGTCTTGTGAAAGAGACATTGTTGTGAATTGTGTGTGACTTAACTGAATTTAATTTCTTTGCCTGAAAGATATATTGTTAATACCTTGTTACAGTGATCTTGTATGATATAACTAATCTAGATAACTAGTATCGTCCCTGACAATGGCCCCAATGATGAGTGGCGAGGTACCCCTACACTCAACCATACGAAATGAGCATTCACGCATGATCCGATCAAACTCTGCAAATGGACTAGTTGTGGTATTTAGATAGTTAGATGTTGATTGTAGTTTGCTGTCTTCCCACTTGGACTAGTATTTGCTTTATCACATATGGTTTAGTCCAGAGTGAGGTGTATGATGTGGTCCTAAGCTAGTGCTACTCCTAGAGGCAATGGAAAATAACTTTGATTAAGCTAAGAGGGAAAGGGTGAAGAGAATCTAAGCTAGCCTAAGTACGATGAGCATCCATCCCTTAATCATCTATACACATCTTGGACCTCATGTATTACCACTGGGATTACCAAGTGCATGTCCTAGGTACGCTACTAGGATACCAAGTAGTCACACTTAAATGCTTGTGATTAAGTTGTACTCATTCCACATTTACTAATAGGGATAGGATATGAGTGTAGCGAAATACTAATTAGGAAAGCAATAAATAACAATTAAAATTAAGTGAATGCTGCAATGATGAAGTAATCTCAACATTTATTATTGGTCATGTGGGTGTCCAAGTACGTCACACTCGAATAAAGGTTCTGTACAATGACAATCATCACACTGTGGGCATGCACCGAGGAAAGGGTTGAGAGGAAAAAATGATCCTAATTATGTATTTATAGGCTCACACATGAACCACGATATCGTGTATTCGATATTGCTAGCTAGGCTGTGATATCGCATACCAGATATCGAGGGTTCGATATCAGGGGTTCAATATCGGGACTCATCAGATATCAGGGGTCCAATAACAAGGGTCTGATATCAACATCTGGTTAACAAGGGTCCAATATCAGCACCTGGTTAACAAGGGTCCGATATCAGCACTTGTTTAACAAGTGTCCAATATCAGCACTTGACAAACCATGATTCATCACCCATTGAGACTCCACATGTAATGTATAACTCATAAGTGGAGGACCATACCTACTATCTATGGATGGGATGTAACACTCTTCCCTCCTTGAGAATCCTCCTCTTGGAAGATCTCAAGATGAGCTGTGTGCATCTCAATCTTCACCTCCTAAGTAGCTTCTAAAGCTCCATGTCTACTCCATAAAATCTTGACCATAGGAACAACTTTACTGCGTAGCTGTCATACCATACCATCAAAAATATTTATTGGTTGCTCAACATAACTAACATCGTACTATAGTTGTATTCCTAAATAGCTAATCACATGATGTTCATCAGGGACATAACGTCGTAGCATAGATACATGAAATACATCATGGACGTGTTAAATGAGAAGGTAATGCTATCCGATAATCCACTTTCCCAATCCGTTGTAAAACCTAAAATGGACCATTATATCTAGGAGCCAATTACCCTTTCGGCCAAATCAAGTAAGGCCTTTCAAAGGAGAAACACAAAGAAATACATGGTCTCTGACTACAAACTCTAGTGGCCTTCGACGTCAATTGGCATATGCTACTTGCCTATCTTGTGTAGCTTTCAATCTATCTCATATCTCTTGAATCTACTCTATAGTTTATCTCACCAAATTTTTGCTCGCCTACTGATGATCTTCTATAGTATCCAAACATAAAGGTGTTTTACATGGCCTATCATATAAAATCTCATATAGTGCTGCCTGCAAACTTTCCTGATAACTATTCTTATAGGAAAATTTAGTTAATGGTAGCATTTGATACCAACCTTCTCTATATTGCAAAGCACAGACTCTCAACATGTCTTCTAGAATTTGATTCACCTGCTTAGTTTGACCATCCATTTGTGGATGATATGCCAAACTTATATTCAGCTTTGTATCCATGTCCTTCTGAAATGCCTACTAAAAATGTGACATGAATTAAGCATCTCTATCACCAATAATCCATCATGGCACACCATGCAACTACACTATCTCTATAAGAAAGGGATGCACAATTTCTACTGCACTTATTGATGATTGTATGGCAAGGAAATGGGCAGACATTGTCAACAAATCAACCACTACTAAGATAGCATCATGGCCATTGTGAGCTCATGGAAGAACAGTAATGAAGTTCATACCAATGACATCCGACTTCCAATAAGGAATATCATGGGAATGCAAATATCCCCCAGGTCTCTGATGATCTATGTTCACTTGTTGGAAAATTAAACAGTGAGATACATACTCTCCTATAGTCCTCTTCATACCTGGCCACCAACACATCCATCATAAATTTTGGTACATTTTTTGACTACTTGGATGCATTTGGTATCTACTCAGGTGGGCCTCATCCATCAACTAAAGTTTTAGAGCTTTTGGAACACATACTCGACCATCCCTCTGTACGACTCCATGACTATCCATAGAGAGAAGTCCATTAGAGGTAATTTGTTGTCTCAATGCTTGACACCAAGGACCATGACATTGTTGCTATCATATCTACTCTTGCAAATTTGATTAGATTTTCAAGTTATTAAACTTACTTGCCACCCTACTCAATGCATTTGCTACTTTTTTAGTCTTGCTAGGCTTGTATTTAATAGTGAAATCAAAATCAACAAGTAGCTCCCTCCATCTATGTTGTCACAAGTTTAACTATGGTTCACTCATAAGATATTGGAGGCTCTTATGGTCAATCCAAATAGGAACTTGCTCCCCATATAGATAATGCTGCCAAATCTTCAATGCAAAGATCACAACACCCAATTCTAGATCATGCATAGGATATCTAGTTTCATGTGGCATCAATTGACGGGATACATAAGCCACAACCTATCCATCCTACATGAATAGATAACCAAATCCATCCCTTGAAGCATTAGTACTAACATCATATGGATGTCCTAGTGTAGGAGATATTAGCATAGGATTAGTCACCAATCTATGCTGCAACTTCTTAAAGGCAACCTGACAAGCTAAGCCCCAAGTAAACTTAGCCTCTTTTCTTAACAATTAGGTCAAAGGAGATGCTATGTGAGAGAAATGTTTCACAAACCTCTGGTAATATCTTGCTAACCCTAAGAAGCTTCGTACCTCCACTATTGATTGTTGGCCTAGGCCAATCATGAATGATTGCAATATTTGCAGGATCCATAGAGATACTAACTCTTGATACCACATGTCCTAAGAATTGAATCTCTAATTGCCAAAATGAATACTTGGATGGCTGAGCATACAATTGGTATTCCCTCAAAGTTTGTAAAATTTTCTGTAAGTGCTTTGCTTACAATTGCTTATTAGGAGAATATACTAAGATATCATCAATGAACATAATCACAAACTAATCTAGGAATGAATGCATCACACTGTTCATTAGGTGCATGAAAATTGTTGGTGCATTTGTCAACCCAAAGTGTAGCATTAAAAACTCATAGTGGCCATACTACATTCTGAATGCTATCTTTGATACATCTTGCTCATGAACCTACACTTGATGATACCTAGACTTGAGATCAATCTTTGAGAATACATGAGCTTCCCAAAGTTGATCCAACAAGTCATCAATGCGTGGTAGATTGCACTGTGATCTGTGTGCACAAATACTTTGTAGCTAAGCACATAGTGCCTAAACTTCTCTAGGGTGTACACCACAATCATTAGTCCTTTTTTTGTGATGGTGTAATTTAATTGTGCTCTCACAATGCTTTGGCTCATGTATTGGATGTAGTATGGGCATTTCTTATCATCCATCTACATGAGAACTGCTCCCAAGGCATAGTTAGATGTATTCATCATGATGTGGAAGGTTTTGGACCAGTTTGGTGCTCATAGGATTAGTGTTTCTACAAGTTTCTCCTTTAACTATTGAAATGCATGTTCAGATTTCTTAGTCTAGATGAAAGATGCATCTTTCTTTGTAAGCTTTACTAATGGTTTTTTGATCTTAGAGAAAATCTCTATGAATTGCCGGTAGTAGCCAGCGTGTCCAAGGAATAACTAAACATCTTTAACTATCTTTGGATGGCATGTTATTGAATGGTTATAGTGGCTATAACCAAATCCAAATTACAGTAGAAAATCTAGCCAAGACAACATTCATGAGTCCTTGAGGGACTTTTGCATATTGCAAGATGCCATTTGGTTTGTGCAATGCCCCTGCAACATTTCAACACTTGGTTCTTAGTATTTTCTAATAGCAGATCAGTAATGGTATGGAAGTCTTCATGGATGACTTTGTCACCTTAGAGCTATATTTGAGTAAGTCTTGGATTGCCTTGAGTAAGTACTGAAGAGATGTGTTGAAATAAATCTACATCTCAACTAGCAAAAGAGCCATCTCATGGTCCAAGAAGGCATTGTATTGGGGTATAGAATCACTTAAGTAGGGATTAAGGTAAATCACTCGAAGATATTTGATGTAGAGGATGAGAGTATTGGAGGTGCAAGATGATTAGCCATACTAGGTTATGAGGGGACTATTGAGTCGAAGGATTTTTTTCTAGATCGATTGTCTGAACCACTTGGTTGGAAAGCTGATTGTGAATGTACAGACCTTGTGGCATTTCGTTGTTGTGGTTGTGGAGGAATCTCACTTTGCATGGATGGAGCAGGAGGTAGCTAGGTTGAAGGCGGAGTTGTATGTGCAAACGAATGTAGAGGGTGGTATGGATATGGGTTTTTCCCTTGAGTAGATGGTGAATGTATTTAGTGGTACTCTAGAGGGTAATAGTGATGCTGAAATGAGGTATGACTTGCAAAACTTCTTGGAGAGATGGGTTGCTGAACATAGTACCTGTATGGATCTGGTTGCCTATAAGGGTACTGCTACCTTGGTGGTGGCATTCCTCATAATTTTGGTTGATACCATTGTTGGTATTGTTCATAAGGTTGTGGAGGAGCTCCACTTGGGTAGTAAGCTTGTTGTTATTGGTGAAACTGCCTTGGATTGCCTTGAGGATAAGGTAATCATCTAGGTGCTTGCCCACATGCTAGTCAAGGATTCAATGCATACATCCTAGACTCTTGTACATGTGACACCACAAGGAAAAAACCATTTGAATGTTCATATTGACAAATGCCACAATCAATTTCATCATTAGAGTTGATTTCCACAACTTCCTCTATGGTTGCAGCTTTGCCCTTACCTCTTTAGTAGGCATGTTCAACTTTTTTTCATCTCTTGTGGTTATGATTAGTATTTTGCTCTTCGGATTCTTTAGCAATCTTATAGTAGTTTGGAACTTTTCATCCAAAGAGTCCCATAATTTATCAACCTTTGCCAAAATATTAGAAATTGATTTTTGGATGGGTAAGGTTTTCCTGTTCACCACTTGATCAAGTGGTGACTCCTCCTCGTCACAAAATTGAACATCTCATTTCCTGATGGAAGGATCTTTATTATACCCTTCCACACTTTTCCTTTTTCATAACTCACTTTCTTCTTTTGGTACTTACTTAATCAGCCTTTGGATCTAATGAGCTCCTAATTCAGACAATCTTCCTTAGGCATACATCCCAAGAGTTCTTCTAGATTTTGCTCTAAGCCCATTTATGATGTGGCAAAGTTGTTCCCTCTAAGAATAACCATGGATAGGGCATTGGTGTAAGAGTGAATAATATCTGCTCATAGTAGCATTCAAGGGTTCATGCGTTCCTTATTTTCAACCTTGGATTTGCCTTCTTAGATTAGACACTCTAGAGTAGATTTGGTATTTATCATTAAATAGCTCTAACATGGTACTCCATTAGCAAATGGATTCCAGTTCCAAGGATTGGTACCACCTTTTAGCTTCTATGATGAGTATCCTAGGGAAGAACTTGAGTTTCTACCATTCAATTTCTATGTTATGTAAGGCACAGGCATCATGGAAAGCTTGTAGATGTGTTTGTGAATTAGAGTTGTATCCCCCCTGATATCTTGGGATATTATTCATGTCTAAGTGCTTGATCCAGCTATCTCTCACATGCCTAGCTGGAATCTTTATTGCCTCTATAGTGTTGAGCATGCTTTGAGTTGCCAATAGAGGTTCATCATCATCACTATGTCGATGACACCAATGATGGTTTCAGCCACCTCTTCAATCTTGGTGGCCTTCATGGTCATTGTTATCTTGTTGATTACCTTCACCATGATTATCCTTACAACAACTTCTATGAGAACCAAAAGATGAAGAGGAATGTTTAGAATCAAATAAAAAGGATAAAGAGGAAGGTGGACCACCACTGCCACTGTAATGTCTACCATCACCTCTTCATTCATTATGACCATCATCCTTAGATCCCTTGCCATTGCGATGCTTGCTTGAGTCTTTGCCTTGACTGTCACTCTTTCTTGAACCTAGTTTATGAATAGTGGATTGCAGGTTCAGGGTTGCACCATCATTACTAATAAGAAAGGGTGAAGAATTTTCATATTGAAAACCCTCAGGAGGAGGATCCACATTGTCATCTTGGTTTAGCAGGAACAAGGGATTACTAAAGTGTTTCCCCTTTGTAAACTCATGGTACTTCTCCTGATGCCAATCTCACTTGCATTGTGTTTTAGTAAGATAGTAGTCCCAAGTCTCATAACCATTCATAATGTATTCTTCATGAAGATTTGAGATGCCCAAGTTCTTAAGAGTTTGAAGCAGCATCTAGGGTACATATGGATTAGGAGGCAAGATGATGTTTCCCTTCATATCACACCATCGTAGCTATTCATCTTAATGTAGGATGAAGGTGAAGTTTGGTACATAGTCATCTAGATGAGTATATACCACTTTGCAGTCCTGTGGAACCAACGGTTTGACATCTTCATGTTTGTGGGAAGAAGAAGACATTTTGCAAAATGAATAAAATTATTAGTGTTCTTAGTAGTTCATATGTCATTGAGAGTGATGTTGACCTTGAGTTTGTCCAATGATATAAATAATATTCATTAACCCTAGATAACACATGTTTCAACAAACAAAGTTCCTAGCAATGGTGCCAATGATGAGTGGCAAGGTGCCCCTACATCCAACCATATGAATCACAAGCATTCACGTGCAATTCGGTCGAATCTCATGGACTATATAATTTTTGGTGCACTAGCCTTCTAGGAGGCAAATATTGCCTTAAGTTCATTTGTTGTCTTCCCAATTACACTTGTGATGTACATTGGTATGGTTAAGTGTAATTGAGACATTTGATTTTTATCATTTTGTATTTTATGGTTTGGTGTTTAAAAGGAGATAAAGTAATTGGATTAACTAATTTAATTTAAGTAATTAACTAGTATCTAATTGGTCCTAACATAAGCATCCAGTCCCACTCTCCACACATGTCTTGAACCCATGTATTCACTGCGGGGTTACCAAGCACTACACTACTAGGTGTACCAAGCAATAACACTGCTGGGATTACCAAGTAAATATGTGTTACGCTCGAGGTGGTCGTACTTATGTGTTTAATCTATCTAACTTATCTTGCTTAATTACTTCATTAGCTTAATTACTAGGAAACATTTAATAAATAATTGAAAACATTAAATGCATAAATGACACATTTAAGCTATCCAAAGTGTTGCAAGGTTTATCAAGAAGTTCATCCTTATTACCATACATACCATCGTGCTTAGGTACAATTATGCTTGAATAAAGATTCATACACTAAATGACTCTTGCTGTGAGCACTTGGAAAAAATATTCTAACTTTCAAATGAACAAACTATAAGAGCTTCACTACTATTAAAATCTCATTACTATAAATGTGGTTGGTAGGCATGTATTTATAGGTAAAAAGCAGACACTATGTCGATAGGGCTTTGTTGATGCATGATACAATGCGTTAATGGGGCCTTATCGACGAGGCCTAGTCAACGAGGCATCATCGACACAGCCAAGAAATGTGACTCATCACTAGTGAATAGTCTTCCTCTTACACAAAAATAGCATTCAATGCCTATGATCAACTCCCTTCATTTCAATATGAATCGAAGATCTAGAATCTATTAAAGTACTTTTACAATTTATCTTTTAGTAAAAAAATCCAACAAAACTCCATCAAGAAATTTTGGATTCACTATTTCGTACCATGATGTTCTTGTTTGTGGGGATGTGAAAAGATGACTATATCCTTTCATACTAGGGTTTTGGATTGTAGCAAAAGATAATAATTTTTTGTATTGATAGGGATTTACAAGGTATGTAATTTTTTTCTCACATGATTATTTCATGTACTCTACATTTTTATTTTTAATATATTTATATTTTGGATCCAACACCGCCTCGTATGATTATTTCTTATAATTAGAATATTTTCTTAGCCTAGTAACCCAAGTTATAGGTTCAATTATACTAGATGGCACTAAGTTATAAACTTATCTAGCATATCTCTTGCAACTTGAACCCAAAAACTTCAAAGAAGTTGAAGGAGAAGAAGGATGGATTTTTGCTATGCAAGATGAGCTAAATCAATTTACTAGGAATAATGTATGGGAATTGACACCTATACTAGATCATGAACCTATTATTGGAATAAAATGGATTTTTAGGAACAAAATTAATGAAAATGAAAATATCATAAAAAAATAAAGCTAGATCATTTAATGGATCATGAGTAGTGGAGTGAAGTTTCATCTCATTGGATTTCATAGTTGGTGAGCAATTCCCTACATCTGCCAACTTCCTAGTGGTTGAAGAGACACCTAGCTTTAACTTGATCCTAGGAAGACCATAGTTGGCTAAGCTTCACGCAGTCTCATCTCCTATACATCAAGAGATCCATCTACCATAGGAGGAAGGGGAAATTATGATCCATTGACACAATGTGTTGGTATCTTTGGTTGAGGTACAGAGGTGGAGTTTCAAGAGGAAACTACTGATACTTAGATTAGGGCCACCAACAATAAGAAAAATAATGATGTTAACGACACCAACTCTGTAACACTAAAGCATCAACGAAAATGCCTATAGCTTGTGATGAGTAGTGGTTATCCCCTATGCCCAACCATACAAATCACAAGTGTTCACACATAATTTGGTCAAATTCCATCAATGAGACTAGTTGCAAATCCTAGATTATTATGCCTTGATTTTAGTTCACTATCTTCCCACTTGGACTAGTGGTAACTTTATCATGTATGGTTTAGTCCATAGTGAGGCATATGATTCATGATGTTGTTTTAGCCTTATGCTACTCTTAATGATAATAAAGAAATCAATTATTTAAACTAATTAACAATGAAAATTAAAGTCTAAACTAACCTACGAGCGATGAGTGTTTATTTCCAACTTGCCATACCCATCCTAAACCCACGTATCCACTACTGGAACTACCAAGCGCTACACTATTGGGAAAACCAAGCAATAACGCTATTGAGATTACTAAGTGAATACATGTTTATGCTTGAAACCAGTCATGCTCATTCCTCCAATTCATTAATATGCATGGAAATGTAACTATTCACTATTTATATGAAATATAAATTGCATTAAAAGTAAATTTAATTGAAGTCAAAGTACTATAATGAATAAGAATTAATCTTGATCTTATTGTCATTCTTGGAATGTGTCTAGGTACATTGCCACTCGAATAAGATTCTGTACAACTGACTTAGATCCACACTGTGGGCACTTGCTGACTGTTCTCTAAGACTACAGAATAAAATTTTAAGAGTTTGGCTACTCTTTGATAAAGATTACCATAAATATGATGGGTGAGCACATATTTATAAGCAAAAAAAGATACTACATCAATGAGGCCATGTTAATGCGTCAAATCATGCATCAATGAGGCATAGTCAATGATGCCTAGTTGGTGGGGCCTAGTCAATGCAGCCAATCTATGATTCATCATACCCCCACGACTGAATGAAAACTCATCCTTGAGTTCTTTACAAATTTGGGAAGGTATGGAATTATTAATTGACAATAGACATATGACAAACACAAACAAACGCTACGTGCCTGAGTGTACGAATATACAATCATTACAAAATTTTCTAGTGTTCAAGACTACAAAATTAAACACTAGGACAAAATTTGACAAACATAATTCATTTGATGGGTTGAAGACAAGGAAGAAGATTAAATGGTTATAGGTGCTGGAGACTCTTGAGGTTTCAAGGGACTTTCTCCTACTTCAAGTACATGTGCTAGTTAAGGCTATTGTGATTGTCCTACTGTCTTTAGAACTTTTGGTGAAAGATGGAAAGCATGTAATAATGCTTTCATCTTCTGCTCCATACTCCTGAGATTATGCATGGTCTACGTAGCTTTGTCGATGTGGGCTAGAATGGACACATCCCAAGGATAGGACATTATTGGGAAGAACTCCTTGACATGAATGAACTAGGTAGCAAATTGTTTGCATTTGATGTCAAATGCCTTGATTACATTCTGTAGTTCCTAGTAATTATTCATTCTTTTGGCTAGGTTCTCAACAGTTGATCTTTGATTAGTGAATCTTTCCCTGAGAACTTCGAGTTTAGCGTTTGCAGTCTCAAGCTTTTGCTTGGTCTCCTTATGGTGCTTGAACTCTACCTTGTACAACAAGGATGAGTTAGACACCTATTTTTCTAACTTTGGCTATAGTCATTTGAAAATAAGCATTGCTAGGTTTGCATATCGAAGATTGGTGAGCTCCATGTATTTTATCATTTCTTCAATCTACAACTCCTTCATGTAGATTTCCATTTTGTTATAGGAATCTATCTCATCAATGATAGGTTGCTATACCTTTTTTCTTTACTGGAGTTACTAGAGGATCTCATTGACTTTTTTCTTAGCCATCTAGATGTGTTCTTTATTAACTTCTTCTTGTAGGCCAACTTGATCTCTGTAGTGATTCTTGACTCTCTCAAATTTGAGAGCCTCAATTTTCTAGGCAATAGTCTTAATCAAAAATTTTTGGCATAAGGCACGGACTTCCTTCATAGAGAGATTTCTATTTTTTGTTGCCAATCTCCTAAGCTTAGTGTTCATCCTAGCTAGCTACTCTTATTATTAATGGATGAATTCATGTATCTACTATTTCTACACATTAACATTTCATAGGTGATGATTCTCTATAGTTAGCATCTCATTCTCTAGGCGCATTTGAACCAAGTCTTTCTAAACTAAACATTTCTTGGCCTTAGTCATGGATTGGTCAAAGATGATCGTCACCATCCCCACCTTAACTTGTATAAGTTTGTCTTGAACTTATTGAAAAGCATCATCATTTTTCAGTGTAAGGTTAAGAAGTGTAGGATCAGCAAGGTAGGCTCTTAATTTAGCAGCCTCTATGGTTAAGTGTTGGTTTTGTGCTTGAGCCATTTGGAGTTGCCCTTCTAGAATGATGCATTTTCACTTTGCTTCAAGTAGCTTCAACTGGGTTGTAGTGATGTTATCCAAAAAATTAAAGATATCAAGAATCAGTTGCCTAATTCCTACTAGTCAATATAGCAACTCCTTATGTTGGGTTGTACTCAATCAATTGCCAATAGTTCATGCAAACCTCTGCACATCTCTAAGTGCAAAAATGTTTGGTACAGACCCTTTAGGTGCATTCAATACTTCAATGATTTGATCAGCAACCACTTTCACTACTATCTCCTACCCTTGATGCTGCATCACCAAGACAATTACCTACATGCTGTTCTTTAAGCACAATGAAAAGGTAGCGGCATTCCTAGAGATTTCTAGGAATTGCTATTGTTGCAAGAGAGACACAATTACTTCTCAAGCACTAAGATTCAACCTTGCAAGAAATTGCATTCTTTGGATTGAGAATATTGGTTCACCTCCCTCCATTTGATTGATTATTTTAGCCACTTCATTGAGGTGACTCATTGTAGAATGGTACACAGATGGATCCTCACTAGTTGTTCCTGCTCATTGCTCCTGCTCATGCAAGAGTTGTTATTGGATCTCATGTTAGCACTCAATGGCTACATGGGCCTTTGGTGTTGTTTCTTGAGTGGGTGGTGGAGGTGGAAGTTGTTGCTCCTCTTCTTTGGACATGGCAGGGGTCTTATCTTTCATCATCTTAGACCAAGAGGTAATGGGAGTATGCTTGATTATGTCATTTACATAGCAGACTATCCTTGTCTTTTTACCAAGTTTTCTAATAAGGCATAGAAAGGGTAGGTTTTTCCTTCCATGTTCATTTTCCTTGAAGTGCTTTTCCATCTCTAGATATATTAGCTATGGAAGGTTTATAGGGAATATCTTGCTTAAAGCAACACATGCATGGATTGAGAAAGAAGTCACCTTGCTAGGCCTCACCATTGAATATAGGTGATTAGCCACTATCTTGAAGTATATGCACTCTGCTAGTGTGAGTGTGTCAAACTCCTTGTGGTCAACCCCATAACATTGTTGGGTCTACTTCCTTTTTGCCTCTAGGTTTGCATGTGTGGAGATCTCTGCCAGATGGATTTCATAATCAAGTAGACCAAGAGCCTATGGAATAGCTTTTGTCGAGTAGGACAATTGAATGTTCTTGATTCTTAGAGTGGCTCTTGACTTTTGGTTATTCTAGAAGAGATATGTCTCTCCCATGTACCACTTCCCACTTGAAGTGATGATTGGCCACATGGGAGACTTTTGCAACTACATCTTGACTTTTGGAGGAGCATTTTCTATGAATTGTTCAAAGTTCAGTTCTTGGAGAATTGAGCATTGGAAATCATGAGGCTTGATCTTATCAAGGAAAGCTTGTGTTAATGTGACTTCAAGTCTTGGTATGGGCCTTGGTGCCTCTCCTATTTGAAATTGTTCAGTTGTAGCCTCTTCTTTGGGAATCTGTTAAACAGATTCCACTTTGGGCTCCTCTTCAAGAGGTTCCATTGCATGGGTTTTTGTTGCCTACTCCTAGGCATGTTCCTACTATTCTCTTCTAGCTCTAAATCATTTGTTCCTTGGTTGTGATGGTTCTCCTTCTTGCGGCCATTTTGGTCTTGGTGCCATCTATGATCACAACATGACCAAGGGTTAGCATTTAATGTGTAACTTGAAACAACTAGGATACCTTGTCTCTTGGGGTACTTACACTTGGTTAAGTTGTGATCATGGCTTGGTTGATTATTTTAATATTATTTTATTCTTATTTTAATATT
>MNCI01001980.1:141374-214088 GCA_015680685.1 Gnetum montanum | reverse complement strand
AGATAACCACCATTCCTTATTTGAGAAGAAAAGAGAAGCAAGAAGTGAGAAAGGGCCTTAGTTAAAGGGGAATTTTAGGCATCGGTAACTTGTCTTTTTAGTCCCATAACCAATGCTTATAGCTTGTTTATTTTGTCTAAGGGGTGTGCTTTGAATTTTCATTTTTGTTATTTTTTTTGAATTCTTGGATCGAAACCACACCATGGAAAGACTTATTCAAGTTCGTGTTATTGGTTAACACAAAATGGTAAGAGATCCATAAAAAACACACTTGCACTCAAGATGGTAGAAGGTACAAAGAGATTTGAATCTCCTTGAAGTCACACCCTTTTCAAACCTTTGAATCCTTTCCAACTCTAGAAACTACCAAGCTTACAAGTTTGTTAAGGTTTTATTAATGAAAAAGGGACCTCATATTTCTAGAACAAGGAAAACCATAGAGTTTGTGGATGGGTGGATGACGTGGACTTATTGCTTGTTCCATGAAAAAGAAACCTATCTTAATTATAAGTCATCAAAATTCAAAAATAGAAACTAGAAATTAGCAATCGAAAATGTTAAGTAAAACCACCATTAGCAGCCAACTACTGCATCATTGCTTCCTGTTGGCAATAAAGTGCTTTTATTAGGAAAAATATAAAAAAATTGTAAAATATTCAAGAAAGATAAAATGTACTAACGATGTTGTAAAAAAATATTTGGAAAATTTAATAAAGTGTAAAACAAAAAACATGAAAAATAAAAAGATGAAAAAATGAGGAGCTACTATAATGGTTAGCATGGATGACCATATCCCTCATGACTAAGTTGAAAGGAGGATATTCGAAAAATTAAATGTGGTTGTCCATCCAATGAGGTGTTTGTTGTATTGGCTTGCTTAGGTTCATGGAAAGGTTTTACTTATTGCATGTTGACTGGCTACTTTTTATTTGGGGTCTTAGGTTTTTTGGTCAACATGGCCCCAAAAGGAAAGGTTTCATAAATAATATAAGGCCCCTTCCACAACATTTGGAACTTAGTTCATTGAGGTAGATGTGTGGGGTTCCAGTAGAGGACCTTATCTCTTGGTTGAAATTTTACTTTTCTTATTCTAAGGTTATGGTGTTGTTTACTAATGCTTTGTGCACTTCAGTTAAGGATAGGGCTACCCATTGATTTTCATCTAGGACATTCAACTTAATTAATCTTTCATTTTGTGCTAGGCTAAGGTCAAGGCCCAAGTCATAGGCTATTGAAAGTATACAGAGCTTAGATTGGATAGTTAGAGTTGATAATTTTCCGTACACTAGCTCATAGGGAGAGTAGCCTATAGGGAGCTTCTAGGTTGAGCGGTAGGCCTAGAGGGTAATATTGATTTTTGTGCTCTAGTCTCTCCTATATTTGCTAATAGTTCTTATTAGGATCTTCATAATCTCCTTGTTAGTAACTTCTACTTAACTATTGGCTTGGATGTGGTAGGGTGTTAGTTTATGTTCAACCCCTAAGAATTGTATAAGCTTACGAAAGCTAGTGCTTATAAAATGGGTTATGTTGTTAGAAATTAGTGCACTTGGCTTCCTAAACCTATTTGCAACATTTTATTATACAAACCATGTAGTAGTAGATGATGTATAGTTGATGATGACTATTGTTTTTGCCCATTTTATGTAGTAATCAATGATGATAATTATGTATATATTTCCGTTTAACATGGGCATGATGGAATCCATAACATCAATGCCTTAGATGCCAAAGGCTTCTAGTGGTTGGATCCACTACTTAGGACCCTCCATTTGAGTGGTCACCCCACCATCTTGTTGATAGCATTCATAAGAGCGAACAAATTGATGGATGTCCTTGAAGGTGATTGGCTAATAATACCCTACCATTAGGATCTTAATGGCCATGCATCTCCCAACAATGTGGCCCCACAAGGACCCTCATGAGCATCCTAGAAAACATGTAGTTGATTAGCATTAGGTATACACCAAGAAACCAAATAATTGGCACACACCTTGTAAAAGTGTCCATTGATTTCCATGAAGCATTTGTCCTGATGAAGAAATTGTTATTTCTTCTTGTAGTCCAGATCTTATGGCATCTCCTAAGTGAGAAGATAAGTAAGGATGCTATCATACCATTTTGGTTCTATGGGCACTTGTTTATTTATTGCACCTACAAAGAGGAGTTTATCAAAAAATTAGTCAGCGAGTGGGCTCTCCTCTTTGTTATCCCATTGTAATTAAGACAAGTGATTAGCAACCACATTCTTAGTCTCCTTTCGATCTACCATTGTAAGATCGAACTTCTACAAGATCACTAGCCACTGTATGACATGAGAGCTCACTATTGGCTTATTCATCATCAAGTGAATTGCACTATGATTAGTGTGCATGAACATTTTATATTCAAGAACATAGTGCTTGAACTTCTCTGGAGCATACACCACCGCCATTAATTCTTTCTCTATTATGGTGTAATTCAGTTATGCACCCACAATGCTTTAACTTGCATAGTGGATATAATATGAATGTTTCTTGTCATCCAACTAGATAAGCATGGCTCCCAAGGCATAATTTAATGCATTTATCATTATATGAAATGGTCTAGACTGGCTAGTTGCTTGTACAATTGGAGTCTCTACGAGCTTTCACTTGAGGCTCTAGAATGCATTTTCTCATTCTTTGGTCTAGATGAATGGAGCATCTTTTTTTGTAAGCTTGACCAAAATTTTTGCAATCTTAGAGAAATTCTTTATGAGTCACCAGTAGTATCTAGTGTGTTCAAAAAATGACTAGACATCTTTAACAATTTTTGGTTGGCAAGTTATTTCTTGGATGATCCAAATCTTTTTAGAGTTCACCTCAATCCATGGCTGAGAAATTCTATGCTCTAGTATAATGCCCTCCTAGACTATTAGATGGCTCTTCTACCAATTGAGGTAAAGATTCATCTCCATACATCTTTTAAGTGCTTACTCAAGGTGGTCCAAGGCTTGCCTAAATGTGAAACCATAGGTGGAGACGTAATTTATGAAGACTTTCACACTGCAAAAAATTTATTGTTGAAAAATGCTCAAGACCAAGTATTGGAATGTTTTAGGAGCATTGCATAGATCAAAAGGCATATTTTGATATGTAAAGTTCCCTAGGAACTCGTGAATGTTTGTTGGTCTAATCCTCTAACATGATTTGGATTTTGTTATAGCCACTGTAACCATCTAGGAAGCTATAATAGTAATGCCCAAAAATAGTGTCCAACACTTGATCCATAAATAGCAATGAAAAGTGATATTTGAATGTTTCCATATTCAATAGCTGAAAATTAATGCAGACCCACCACTTGCCACATTTCTTGGGTACAATCATGAGTGGGCTAACACACTCACTATTTACGATGGGATAGATAAACCCTACCTTGAGGTCTTTGACAATTTGCTTCAATTTGGGGTTTAATTGCCATTGCAGCTACCTCTTTGGCTTCATGGTTGGATCAGTGTAGATACAATGTTAGCATATCCTAAGATCAATCCCTGTAAGTTTAGGATATGACCAAGCAAAGGCTGTTGGACATTTGTTGATCACCCTTAATAGCATTTATTTCTATTCAGAAGCAAGATTGGCATTGATGATTACCAACTTGTCATTTTTAAAAAATGCATACTTCATGCTAATAGGTAGATTCTTCAACTTGAAGGGCTCTTGTTTAAAATTTTTAGAAATTTCCAACTATTTCCAATTGGTATCATCATTTGCATCATCAAATAGTTGATGATAAACTTGCTCTAGTTCATTCATGCTTTCAATATAGGCACATGTTAGACTTTGAGCAGGTTCCCTGCAAAGTGTGCTACTTCTAGGATTAGTTGTCAGCCACTAGGTGCCCTTCTATTTATGGCCACTGTGTATAGGCTCCTTTGAATATCTACCTCATTTACACACTGCCTACATGCAAAAATGGATGCTCTTTTCATGGATCAAAGTTTTTGCACATTGTTGCACCTTGGATCACTGTACGCAATGCATGGAACTTGTTTCTTTTTGATCTTTTTGAATGCATTTACCTTTGAAATTTCTAAGAAAATATTTCTTATGCCCATTTTTACATCAATAGTGCCCAACCAGGCCCTTCACATAATGATTGGGAAGTCCCACTTGCAACTGTAAACTTTAATTACTAGGAAATGGGCAGGATAAGACCACCCATAGATAGTTGTCATAATACTTCTACTAGTACCAATGGAATAACAATGGATTGATCTACTAGTTCTAAATGGATGTTGCACTTCTTTATAGGAGGTAGGTTCCACACATTGTACATTTCATGAGAAATTAGATTAACTTTAGAACCTTAGTCAAGAAGAGCTTTGCATGGCTCATTCCTAGCAATTTGCAAATAAATGAGAGGACTTCTAGGATTAGCTCTTTTCCTAGGGAGGTTTTCAGCCTTGATATAATCAGATAAAATGTTGGTTAACATAATTTTGTGGATCTTGGGAGGTATTTGGTTTGAAGGGCTCTTGAAATGAATGGATGTAGAGGATGAAGGAGATACAAGATGGCCAATCACATAAGTAGGTGAGGGTTTAGTAGGGCTATTGGCTTAAAAAATGGTCTTTTATGGGGTCTTAGTTCTGAACCACTCGACTAAGGATCTGATTGTAAGTTGATAGCCCTGGTAGCATTGCACTATTGCAACTAGGTTGGAAGCTCACCTTGCATGGATGGAGTAGGTGGTAACTGGGTTGAGAGTGGAGGAGTATGTGCTAAAGGATGAGGAGGATGATAGGGATATGGGGTTTCCCCTCTAGTAGATAGAGAATGAGTTATGTAATACTCTAGAGGGTAGTAGTGCTGAAAAGAAGCATGACTAGAAGAGTCATGTAGAGACATTATTTGCTGAACATAGTACCCATATGAATTTAGTTGCCTATAAGGGTACTACTACCTTGGTGGTGGCATCCCCCAGGATTGTGGGTTCTACCACTACTGGTATTACTCATATGGCTATGGTGGAGCTTCACTTGGATAATAAGCCTATTGTTACTAGTGGAACTACCTTGGATTACCTTAAGGATAAGGTAATCGTCTAGGTGCTTGCCTTCTTGCTAGTCTAAGATTCAGCGTGTACACCCTAGACTCCTACAAGTGTGACATGATAGAGTAACATCCTTTCGGATGTTTGTATTAGTAGATGTCACATCCACCATCATCATTTGATTCAAACTCCACAACTTCTTCTACTGAAATAGCTTTGCATGGTGGTAGCATCATGGATTTTCATGTGTGCATGGTTTCCTGTGGATACAAGGTGTTCCAAAGGTAGATGAACTCAACCATAATGATTCTCACATCATGCATAGGGTAAAGGAATTTTCTGATTCAATTACAGATGCATGGAATTCAAGATTTATAACTAATGGACATCCAAATAATGTAAGTTTTCATTTATCTTTTACATTCTTTACATAAATTTTTTTTGCTGATATTGCTTAAACTATGCAGATGTTAATTTCTTCATTGTTATATCTTTCAATTTGTCTTCCCACTTAGGCTCTACATTTAAATATGTTGTGTCATCCATATGAGTTGACTGATAAAGAACTACAATGTATGGATTTGAAAATTGATTATGCTGATTTGCTTAATACTGTTCAAAGACATACTATCTGCAAACTCGGTGCATGCTTACAAAAATGTAATGGCATAGAAGTTTGTTGGTCCACTTTCCAATCAAATTATTATTTTCTTACTATTTCCTCACAATTACATTTATTTTTATAAGTAGGTATACTTTAAGTTATCTTGAAATAACAATTATATAGATATTCAACTTCCATATCTTTCAATTCTAGGTATAATGTTCCTTGGTCATTATCTTTAGAATCCACTCTTCAGATAGATCTAGAAAATAATAATGGGATTACTTATGTTCCTTAAAGAAATGATTTGAGACTCAATGTTCCTAATAGAATGATTCTTTAGACATGAAGGACAAATACAAATTTTCAGCTAGTAATGTCACGATATGTTGTCATAAAATATATAGTGAAATATGCAGCTAAAATAGAGAGGAAATTACAATCTTTTCATGACATGTTGTTGCAAATTTCTGAGTCAAGAGATCCTCATGAAGATGCTTTATTAATTTATAGAAGGCTCATGATGGATGCTATTGCAGATAGAGACATTGGTGCTATGGAGGTCTATTACATGTTGGATGAGCTTCCTTTGGTAAATCATAGTCATGTTTTCCACACACTCAATGTTTCTTGAGAGGTGTACAAAAAAGTTTAGATTAATTTAGATGAAACTAATGAAGCTAAAAACTACACAACTTTTATTAATGTGTATTAGAAATGTTTGCTTTCAATGGAGGGTGTATCATTGCTATAGGCTTTTAAAGAGTACAATTGCAATATGAAGAATAAGAACAACCCAAATTAGAATCTGTATCACCTAGAGATAGATGCTATTATCACATATCATCCCAAGTTTCTCATCCCACAAAAGTAAAGGAAACAAAAATGGATTGAATACTGTTGGGCTATGTTGTTGTTAGATTATTCATTTAGAGATGTGAAGCGAGATCTTGGTTCTAATGATGAGGAGATTGAAATGAAGTGGTTACTGGTTTAACATGTATATGTAGCATTAGAGATTAATAGTAACAAAGAATTTTAGCAAGCTTTGGAGGAAGGAAGATAATTTATAGATGTAACTCCTGAGGTCCAGCATCATGAGGAATATGATTTTGAAATCTTGAACTATCATCTCTTATCAACAGGCCATTTTCAAAGAATAAAATTGGAGATGCTTGGCCTATAGGATGTTGGTAGAATTCATGACCAAATGTTACAGCATTTGGGAGATGATTTTGCAAAGTTTGTAACAAGATTTATTACCAGCAATAAATCATCTCAGTCCATGATTGTTCGATTGTGACTACATTGCCTATGATTTTGATAAGTTGGATGCAAAGTAAAAGAAATTCTATAATAAAATTGTAGGGCACATGATGTTTTCATAGTCAATGGATGAAGTTGTTTTCTTTTTACAAATGATTATCTAGGTAACATATGGTATGGGAAAGTCATTTCTCATAGGCATGCTTTGTAATGCTTTCATGAAATACTGCCATGAGAAACATAATGCTTTACTTGTCATGGAACCCACAGGAGCTACGACATTTAACATTAACATAGCAATTGTTCATTCCAATTTGAGCATTGGAATAGGTGCCTACAAAGAACTCTCTTCCTCTAAAAAGATAAGTATACAACATCGACTATCATAGGTAAGATATATAATAATTGATAAAATGAGTTTTGTGGGAGGAACATTTTTACAAAGCATTGATAGATGACTATGAGAAATTTTTTCTGAGCATCACAATGAAGTTTTTTGAGGGAGATTAATTATATTGATAGGTGATTTGGGTCAACTTCCTCCTATGTCTTATGTTATGTCTTATGCATCCAGGAATCTAGATATTATAGGGGTTTAACAATAATTTGATGCCTTTGTTATTTTAGATATAGTTTATCATCAATCTAGAACTAATACTTAACAACAAAGATTCAGGAAAGTATTGATGCATATCAAAGAAGGAAAAAGCCATGATGAAGATTATAATTTCTTGGCTACTTGAATGAATCTTCCATCCATTTCAAGTGGATTAGATAATTTTGAAGAATTAATGCATTTATATGATAGGAAGGATAAACTCCAATCACATAATAAGAAGATGTTGCATGAAATGTAGAGACCTGTTGCTATGTGTGTAGCATATAGAGATCCCCATGGATTTAGAATCTTAGATTATGATGACGATGATATTGAGCAATCTCTACTTATATGTGAAGGTGTAAGGGTTATGCTCATAGTTAACCTTTGGTTTGAAGCAGGATTGGTGAATGGTGCACTTGGCATGATTCACAATAATATGTATTATCCAGGTAAATAACCACATGTATTACCATCATACATTGTTGTTGATTTTGACTCCTACATTGGATGTCCCTTTGATAATGGTAATCCTCATCATGTGCCAATTGTACCTATGGTTCGAGGAGCATTGCATTAGTTACCATTACTGTTGGCATGGACCATGACTATTCATAAATTTCAAGGAATGACACTAGATAAGGCTACTATTGACATTGGTTCAAGAGAAGTTACAGGTCTAACATTTTTTGCATTATCTAGAGTCAAAACCATTGATTCTGTAAAGATTCATCCTTCTTTCTCTATGTAGAGATATAGAAAGATTTCAGATGCTAAACATCTCCATAGTAGAATTGCACAGGAAGTTTATTGTGCTTAATTAAAGGATTAGGCATATTGAGTTCACATTTATCATNGTGCTTAATTAAAGGATTAGGCATATTGAGTTCACATTTATCATTAAATTTTTTCTTTTGCTCAATCCTATTCTACACCTTTGTAATGTTTGTTGCACTAATTATGCAATGTATTCCTTCGTCAACATATACAAAATATATAATCTTTTATTTCTACCAACTTATTTTTACCAGTATATATTATTTGGAATGCAAATAGTGATGTTATTTAAATAGTTCTATTAATATTTTAACAACTTGAACATTTATAACTATGTCCTTTATAATGATAATTGATAATTTAAAAACTTAAAAAAATAATTAAATTCTACTCATTACCCACAAAATTGCTCCACTAGCTTAGATATATATATATATATCTCTTTCAATTAGCTGAGATGATTTTAAATAAGATAATTTAAACCAAGCTCAACTACTAGATGAGGTAACAAGATAACTAAAAATGAAATCACTCATCCCTCCTCTATTTCTCTACCACTTACCTAATTTAGTTTTACCCTCTTGATCAAGTTTGTTTTACCTTTGTTTATTTATGGAATTTTTGAGTGTTATTTATGCAAGATATTTATTTCTTAAAAATGGCACAAACAAACAAAGATAGAACAAACTTGACCAAGAGGGTAAAACTAAATTGTGAGAGGGGTAGAGAAACAGAGGATGGATGGGTGATTCTATTTTTAGATATCTTATTTCCTTGTCTAGTAGTCAGGATTGGTTAACATCATCTTCTTTAAAATCATCTTAGCTAATATATATATATAAGCTAGTGAATAGTCTTTCTCCTATGTAGAAATAACATTCAATGCCCATCATCAACTCCCTTTGTTTCAGTATAAACTGAAGATCTAGAATTTGTTTAAGTACTTTTAGAATCTAGCTTTTAGTAAGAAAAAATCCAACAAAACTCCATTGAGAAATTTTGGATTTACTATTTTGTACCATGATGTTCTTTTTTATGGGGATGTGAAAAGATAGTTATATCCTTTTATATCAGGGTTTTGGATTGTAGTGAAAGACAATAATGTTTTGTATTGATAGGGATTTACATGGTATGTAATTTTTTTCTCACATGATTATTTCATGTACTCTGCATTTTTATTTTTAATATATTTATATTTTGGATTCAACACCACCTCATATGATTATTTCTTATAATTAGAATATTGTCTTGGCCTGGTAACCCAAGTCATAGGTTCAATTCTACTAGATGGCACTAAGTTATAAACTTCTCTAGCATATCTCTCACAACTGTAAGCAAAAAACTTCAAAGAAGCTGAAGGAGAAGAAGGATGGATTTCTGCTATGCAAGATGAGCTAAATCAATTTACTAGGAATAATGTATGGGAATTGACATTGAGACCAGATCATAAACCTATTATTGGAAAAAAATAGGTTTTTAGGGAAAAAATAATAAAAATGGAAATATCATAAAAAATAAAGCTAGATCATTTAATGGATCATGAGTAGCGACATGAGGCTCCATATCATTGGATTTCATAGCTAGTGAGCAATTCCCTAAATTTGCCAACTTTCTACTGGTTGAAGAGACACCCAGTTTTCAATTGATCCTAGGAAGACCATGGTTGGCTAAGCTTTGCATGGTCTCATCTCCTATACATTAGGAGATCCATCTGCCATAAGAGGAAGGGGAAATTATGATACATGAAGATAATGTATCAATACCTTCGGTTAATTATGTCAACATCAACTAAGGTTCAAAGGTGGAGTTTCAAGAGGAAACTACTGATACTTAGATAGGTGCCGCCAATGATAAGAAAAATAATGATGTTGATGAAACCAACTTTGTAACATTGAAGTGTCAATGAAAATGCCTACAACTTGTGATGAGTGATGGGTACCTCCTATGCCCAACCATATGAATCACAAGCATTCACAAATGATCCAGTTGAATTCTGTCAATGGGCCTAGTTGTGGCATTTAGATCATTATGCCTTAATCATAGTTCATTGTCTTCCCACTTGGACTAGTGGTAGCTTTGTCACATATGGTTTAGTCCAAAGTGAGACATATGATTCATGATGTTGTTTTGGCCTTATGCTACTCCTAACAATAATAAAGAAATCAATTATTTAAACTTATTAACAATGGAAAGTAAAGTCTAAACTAACCTATGGGCAATGAGTGTTCATTCCTAGCTTGCCGTATATGTCCTGAACCCACATATCCACTACTAGACAAACCAAGCAATAACGCTACTAAGATTATCAAGAGAATACATGTTTACACTCAAAACTAGTCACACTTATTCTGCCAGTTCATTAATATGCATGGAAACATAAATATTAACTAAGTATATGGAATATGGATTTCATTAAAAGTAAATTTAATATAAGTCAAAGTGTTGTAATGAATAAGAATCAATCTCAATCTTATTATCATTCATGAATGTGTCTAGGTACATTGTCACTTGAATAAGACATCGTACAACTGACTTAGATCCACACTGTGGGCACTCACTAATTATTCTCTAAGACTATGGAATAAAATTGCAAGAGTTTGACTATTCTATTGACAAAGATTGCCATAAATACAATGGGTGATCCTGTATTTGTAGGCAAAAATAGACACTACATTGATGGGGCTATGTCATCGCATCAAATCATGCATTGATGGGGCCTTGTCAATAAGGCCTAGGTGACAAGAACTAGTTAATGGGATCTAGTCAATGTAGTCAATATATAATTCTTCATGCCCCCATGACAGAATGAAAACTCATCCTTGAGTTCTTTAGAAACTTTGGAAGGTATGGAATTATTGACTGATGATAGACATACAAAAAACATAAACAAATACAAACAAACACTAAATGCCTAAATGTACAAATATACAATGATTGCAAAATTTTATTATGTTTATGACTATAAAACTAAACACCAAGACAAAATTTGACAAACATAATTCCTTTGATGGTGCAAAGACAAGGAAGAAGATTAAACGGTCCTAGGTGGTAAAGGCTCCTAAGGTTTCAATGGACCTTATCCTACTTTAGGTACATGTAGTGGTTGAGGCTATTGCGGTTATTCTATTGTGGTTGCAACTTCTAGTTAAAGATAGAAAGCATCCAATAATGCTTTCATCTTCTCCTCCTTATTGTTGGGATCGTGCATGGTTCATGCAGCTTTGTTGATGTTGGCTGGAATGGGTACATCCTAAGGATAGGACATTGTTGGGAATAACTCCTTGACATTAATGAGCTAGGTAGCAAATTATTTGCATTCAATGTTGAGTTCCCTGATTACATTCTATAGTTCTTGGTAATTATTCATTGTTTTGGCTAAGTTCTTGGTAGTTGATCTTTGATTAGTGAATCTTTCCATGAGAACTTCAAGTTTAGTGTTTGTAGTTTGAAGCTTTTGCTTGGTCTCCTTATGGTGCTTGAACTCTACCTTGTATAGCAAGTACAAGTTGGCCATCTATTTTTATAACTCTGACTATGGCCATCTAGTAGTCAGTATTGCCAAGTTTGCATATCGGAGATTGGTGAGCTCCATGTATTCAGTAATTTCTTCAATATGCAACTCCTTCATGTAGATCTCCACTTTGTTATAGGCATCTATCCCATCAATGATAGGATCTCATTGACTTTTGCCTTAGCCACTTGGATGTATTGTTCATCAACTTCTTTTTGTAGGCCAACCTAAGCTCTGTAGTGGTTCTTGACTCTCTTAAATTTGATAGCCTTATTTTTCCAGGTAGCAATCTCAATTGTAGATTTTTGACATAAGGCATGGACTTCCTTCATAGAGAGAGTTCTATTTTCTATTGCTAATCTCTTAAGCTTAGTGTTCATCCTCATTAGCTACTCCTAATATTGATGGATGAATTCTTACATCTACTATTTCTGCACATGAACATTCTGTAGGTGATGATTCTATGGGGTGAGCATCTCATTCTCTAGGCATGTTTGGACCAAGTCCTTCTAGACTAAATATGTCTTGGCCTCAATCATGGACTAGTCAAAGATGGCCATCACCATCCCCAACTCAATGTATTTAAGTCTATCCTAAAGCTATTGAAAACCTTCATCTCTTATTAGTGCAGGATTGAGGAGCATAGGATCAACAAGGTAGGCTCTTAATTCAGCAACCTCTATGATCAAGTGTTGGTTTTGTGCTTGAGCCATTTTGAGTTGCCCTTTCAGAATGATGCATTTTCCCTTTGCTTCAAGAAGCTTCGACTGTGTTGCAATGATGTTATTTGAAAAATTAAAGATATTTGGATTCGATTGCTTGGTTTCCACCAATTGGTCGAACAACTCCTCATGCTGGTTTTCACTCAATTGGCCACTAACAAATCATGTTGATGTCTACACATCTTTGAGTGTAGAAATGTTTGGTATAGACCATGTAGGTGCATTCAGTACTTCGACAATTTGATCAGCAACCACTTGCATTGCTGTCTCCTCACCCTCCTCCAAGCATACCGAAAAGGTAGTAGCATTCTCAAAGATTTTTGGGACTTGCTATTTCTATGAGAGAGACACCATTACCTCTTGGGCACTAGGATTTAACCTCATGGGTAGCTATGTTCTTTAGGATGAGAATATAGGCCCACCTTCCTCCATTTAATTGATCATTCAAGCAACGTCATTGAGGTGCCTCATTACAAGATGGTACAAAAATGGATCCCCACCACTTATTCTTGCTCATTTCTCCCACTCATGTAAGAGCTACTCCTGGATTTCACATAGGCACTCAATGGCTATGTGGGCCTTCAATGTTGTTTCTTGAGTGGGTGGTGGAGGTGGCAGTTGCTAGTCCTTTTCTTTAGACATAACAAGGATCTTGTCTTTCATCATATTAGGCCAGGAGGCAATGGGAGTATGATTGATTGTGTCATTTACATAGTGGACTATCCTTGCCCTTTTATAGAATTTTTTGGTAAAGCATGGAAAGGATAGGTTTTTCCTTGAAGCACTTTTTCATCTCTAGATATATTAATTGTGGATTATTTATAGGGAATCTCTCACTTAAAGTGGCACATGCATGGGCAAAGAAAGTAATCACCTTGCTAGGCCTCACCATTGGATTAATGTGATAAGCCACTATCTTGAAGTATATGCACTCCACTAGTGTAAGTGCATCAAACTCCTTGTGGTCAACCCCATAACACTATTGGATCTACTCCCTTTTTGCCTTGTGGTTTGCATGTGTGGAGATCTCTGCTAGATGGGTTCCATAATTAGGTAGACCAAGAGCTTGCGCAATAGCTTCTACTAAGTATGATAAATAAATGTCCTTGATTTTCATAGTGGCTCCTACCTTTTGGATGTTCCAGAAGAGATATGTCTCTTCTATATACCACTTCCCACTGGAAGTGATGATTGGCCACATGGAAGAGTTTTGCAATTGCATCTTGTCTTCTGGAGGAGCATTTTCTAAGAATCTTCCAAAGTTTAGTTCTTAGAAAACTGAGTGTTGGACATCATGAGGCTTGATTGTACCAAAGCAAGCTCATGTCAATGTGACCTCAAGTCTTGGTATGGGCCCTGGTGCCTCTCCTCTTTGAGATTGTTTAGTTGTAGCCTCTTCTTTGAGAATTTGTTGAATAGATTCCACTTTGGGCTCCTCTTGAAGAGGTCATATTGCACGAGTGTCTACTACCTACTCTTGGGCTTGTTCTTGCTATTCTCTTCCTTTTTCCCTTGGTTGTGATGGTCCTCCTTCCTGTAGCTGTTTTGGTCTTGGTGCCATTTGTGATGACAACATGACCAAGGGTTAGCATTTAATGTGTAACTTAAAACAACTGGGATACCTTATCTCTTAGGGTAGTTACACTTGGCTAAGTTGTGATCATGGCTTGGTTGATTAATTTAATATTATTTTATTCTTATTTTAATATTAATAAATAATTTTAGGTTTATCGGAGTTTGTTGGAAGGGTTAAACTGTAAAAAATTGATGGTTTAATGTTGTTCTATTCATTAACCATTTGGGGGAGTTAGAGAAATTTTGAAATTTTTTTTGTCATAAACCTTAAGGTTTGTGGTCCCCATTACTAAGAGCTTACCTCTGGTAGCTATAAGATTAAAGAATGGAGTGATTTGGAAAAATGATGTGAAAGTTATGGGCTCTAGAAGATTTTGGGTTGTGAAAAATTGCAAAAATTCCCCTTTTGTTTTGAATCAAATGACAAGAAATTTCAAAGTATTGGGTGGTATTTATAGAAATTTTGGCCTGCATCAACTAGGCTTAGTTGATGGGGCGAAGTCAACACAATTGACTGCATCAATTGGGCCTAGTCAACACGGTTGTTAATCACCATTAACTTTGTCAAAAATAATAAAAAATAAGGCATTTTCACATGAAATGAGAGTCAAATAGAAGCCAAAAAAGCCATATAAATGATGAAAATCTTAGAAGATGGTTTTGAAGTTCAGAAAATTAGGAAATAATTTAAGAATGTGATTTGATGAAGAAAAATGCTTTAAGGAGCACATAGTTGGATGCATGATGGAGGACACGAAAGATTTGATTGGGCAAACATTTAAGAGTAAGGAGCTTAACTAACCAAACCATGAGATATGCAAGTTGGTCCTTCCAATATCAGCACATGCATGTTTTGCCCTTGCATAACCTCAACTAAGTAGTCCGTGGGTACCATAGTTGATTAATGATTACAAAAAGTTAAGGACCAAACCCTAGATAATCTATTTAGGAATTTCAACACATCAAACTAAGACATTAGGTGAAAACATGGACAACCAAAAGTAGGTGAGTTATGGAAGCATTGATGGATGATGGAGAGAGTGGAATGGAGTTCCTGATCCTAGCCACATGAAGTCCCTTCTGGAGTTCATGGTTAAATGTCCTGATAAAGTCCAACCTTAGTCCAAACCAAAACCATCTTCACTAGGACTAAGGATTCACTATAATGGTTAGCATGAATGACCATCTTCACCAGGACTAAGTTGAAAGGAGGAGATTCAAAAAATTAAGTATGGTTGCCCATCCAATGAGATGTTTGTTGTACTGGCTTGCTTAGGTTTATGGAAAGGTTTTACTTATTGCATGTTGACTACCTACTTTTTGTTTAGACTCTCAGGTTTGTAGATCAACATGGCCTAAGAAGAAAAGGTTTCATAAATAATATAAGGCCCCTCCCACAATGTTTGGAACTTAGTTCATTAAGGTACATGTGTGGGGTTGCAGTAGAGAACCTATTCTCTAGGTTGAAATTTTACGTTCCTTATTTTAAGGTCATGGTGTTGTTTATTGAATGCTCTGTGCACTTCATTTAAGGATAGGATTACTAGTCAATTTTCATCTAGCATATTCAGGTTGATGAATCTTTCTTTTTGTGCTAGGTTAAGGTTAAGGTCCAAGTCATAGGCTATTGAAAGTGTACGGAGCTCATATTGGATATGTAGACTGGTAATTTCCGTATACCAGCTCATAGGGAGAGTAGCCTATAGGGAGTTTCTATGTTGAGCAGTAGTCCAAGAGTGCATCATTGAGTTTTGTGCTCTAATCTCTTCTATATTTGCTAATAGTTCTTGTTAGGATCTTTGTGATCTCCCTATTAGTAACTTTTGCTTAATTGTTGGCTTGGAGGTGGTAGGGTGTTAGTTTATGTTCAACCCCCAAGTGTTGCATAAACTTGTGAAGGGTAGTGCCTGTAAAATGGGTTATGTTAGAAATCAGTGCACTTGGCATGCCAAACCTATTTACAACATTTTATTATACAAACCGCATAGTAGTAGATGATGTACAGTCGATGATGGATGCTGCTTCTACTCATTTTATGTAGTAATTAATGGGGTAAATTATGTATGACTTTCCATGTAACATGGATGTGTTGGGATCCATGAACTTAGTGCCCGAGATGTCAAAAGATTCTTGTGGTTGGATCCACTAGTAAGGATCCTCCATTCAAGTGGTCATCCCACCATCTTGTTGATAGTCTTCATAGGAGCTGAAAAATTGGTGGACATCCTTGAAGATGGTTGGCCAATAATATCCTACCATTAGGATCTTAATGGCCATATATCTTCCAATAATGTGGCCCCCACAAGGACCCTCATAATCATCTTGGAAAATATGCAGTTAATCAACATTAGGTATACACCAACAAACTAGACCATTGCCACACACCTTGTAAAGGTATCCATTAATTTCCATGAAGCGTTGAAGAAACTATTGATTCTTCTTATAGTCTAGATCTTATGGCATCTCCTAATTAAGAAGATAAGTGAGGATGTCATCATACCAATTTGGTTCTATGGGTACTTATTCATTTATTGCACATGTAAAAAAGAGTTCATTAAGAAGTTGGTCAAAGAGCAGGCTCTCCTCTTTGTTATTCCATCATAAGTAAGACAAGTGATCAGTGACCACGTTCTCAGTCTTCTTTCAATCTACCATTGTAAGATTGAACTCCTACAAGATCACTAGCCATCAAATGACATGATGGCTCACTATTGGCTTATTCATCATGAAGAAAATATCACTATGGTTGCTGTGCATAAACATTTTGTATTCAAGCACATAGTACTTGAACTTATCTAGAGCGTACACCACTACTATTAATTCTTTCTCTATTGTGGTGTAATTCAGTTGTGCACCCACAATGCTTTGACTTGCATAGTGGATATAATATGAATGTCTCTTGTCATCCAACCATGTAAGCATGGCTCCCAAGGCATAATTTGATGCATTTGTCATTATATGAAATGATTTGGACTAGTTAGTTGTTTGTAGAATTGGAGTCTCTATGTGCTTTTACTTGAGGCTCTAGAATGTATTTTCTTATTCCTTGGTCTAGATGAATGGAGCATCTTCCTTTGTAAGCTTAACTAATAGTTTTGCAATCTTAGAGAAATTTTTTATGAATCACCAATAGTAGCTAGTGTGTGTAAGGAATGATTAGACATCTTTAATGATTTTTGGTAGGTAAGTTATTCCTTGGATGACCCAAATCGTTTTAGAGTCCATCTCAATCCCTGCCTGAGAAATTCTATGCCCTAGTACAATGTCCTCCTAGACCATTAGATGGCTCTTCTACTAATTGAGGTAAAGATTCATCTCCACATACCTTTTAAGAACTTTCTCAAGATGGTTGAAGGCTTACTCAAATGTGGCACCATAGGTGGAAAAGTCATCTATGAAGACTTCCACCTCGTAACAAATTTGTTGCTAAAAAATGTTCAAGACCAAGCATTGGAATGTTGTAGAAGTATTGCATAGATCAAAAGGCATCTTTTAATATGCAAAAATTTCCCAGGAACTCATGAATGTTTTATTGGCTTGATCCTCTGGTGCAATCTAGGTTTTTTTATAGTTACTATAACCATCTAGGAAGCTATAATAACAATGCCTAGAAATAGTATCCAACACTTGATCTAAGAATGACAATGAAAAGTGATCTTTGAATGTTACGATATTCAATAACTAAAAATTGATGTAGACCTACCACTTGTTACCTTTCTTAGGCACAATCATGAGTGGACTAACCCACTCACTATCCACATTGGGATAGATAAACCTTGCCCTGAGGAGTTGTTCGATTTTTGCTTTGACGATTTGGTTTGATTAGCACTACAACTGTCTCTTTTGCTTCATGGCCAAATAAGTGTAGATACGATGTTGGCATATCCTATGATCAATCCCTGTGAGTTCAGGATATGACCAAGCAAAGGTTGTTGGTCATTTATTGATCACCCTTAATAGCATTTATTTCTATTTAGAAGCAAGATTGACATTGATGATTTCTAGGTTGCCATTTTTCAAAAATGCATACTCGATGCCAATAGGAAGGGTATTCAACTCTAAGGGCTCTTATTTAAAATTTTTAGGAATTTCCAACTCTTCCCAATTGGTATAATCATTTGCATCATAAGTGAGTTGGTGATGAACTTGCTCTTGTTCATTTATGCTTTCAATATAGGAACATGTTAGACTCTTAGCAGGTTCCATGCAAAGTGTGCAACTTCTAGGATTAGCTATTAGCCACTAGGTGTCCTCTTGTTTTGTGGTTGTTGCGTACAGGAACCTTTGAATATCTACCTCATTTACACACTACCTATATGAAGAAATGGATGTTCTTTTTATGGACCAAAGTTTTTGCATGGAGTTGCACCTTGGATTGTTGTATGTAATACATGAAACTTATTTCTTCTCAATATCTTCGAATGCATTTTCCTTGGAAATTTCTAGAAAAAGATCTTTTATGCCAAATTTTTCATCAACAGTGCTTAACCATGCCCTTTCCATAATGATTGGGAAGTCCCACTTGCAATTGTCAAGTTTGCTTACCAGAAAATGTGTAGGATAAGACCACCCATAGATAGTGGTTACAGTATCTTCTAATAGTTCTAATGGAATAATGATGGACTGATCTGCCAGTTCTAAATGGATGTTGCTCTTCTTGAGATGAGGCAAGTTCCATGCATTGTACATTTTATGAGAAATCATATTAACTCTAGAACCTAAGTTAAGAAGAGCTTTGCATGGCTCATTGCTAGCAATATGCAAATAGATGAGAGGACTTCGAGGATTAGCTCTTTTCCTAGGAAGGTTGCCATCTTTGATCTAATTAGATACAACATGGATTAACATAATTATCTAGATCTTGGAAGGCATTTGATTTGAAGGGCTCTCAAAAGGAATGGATGAATAGGATGAAGAAGATACAAGGTGGACAACCACATAAGTAGGTGATGGTTTAGTAGGGCTATTGGTTTAAAAGAATGGTCTTTTACAGGATCTTGGTTTTGAACCACCTAGCTAAGGATCTGGCTATAAGTTAATGACCTTGGTAGCATTATGTTTTTGTAGCTGGGTTGGAAGCTCACCTTACATGGATGGAGTAGGTGGTAATTGGATTGAGGGTGGAGGACCATGTGCTAAAGGATGAGAAGGATGATAGGGATATGGGGTTTTCTCTCTAGTAGATAGAGAATGAGTTATGTAATACTCTAGAGGGTAGTAGTGATGCTAAAAAGAAGCATGACTAGAAGAGTCATGCAGAGACATTGGTTGCTAAATATAGTACCCATATGGATCTAGTTGCTTGTAAGGGTACTATTGCATTGGTGGTGGCATCCCCTAGGACTATGGGTTCTACCACTACTGGTATTACTCATATAGCTATGGGAAGCTCCACTTTGATAGTAAGCCTACTATTGTTGGTGGAACTGCCTTGGATTACCTTGAGGATAAGGCAATCTTTTGGGTGCTTGCCTTCTTACCAGTCTAGGATTCAACATGTACACCCCAGACTCCTACAAGTGTGACATGATAAGGCAACATCCTTTAAGATGTTCATATTAGTAAATGTCATAGCCACCATCATTATTTGATTCTAACTTCAAAACTTCTTCTACTATAGTAACTTTGCCCTTATCCCTTTAGTAGGCACATTTAGCTTCTTTTCACCTTCCATGATCACAATCACTACTTTTCTCTCTTGATTCTTTTGGGATTCTTAGAGCATTTTGAAATTTATTGTCCAAACAGTCCCATAATTTATTAGCCTTGGTCGATATATCAGAAAAATATTTTTGAATTAGCAAGATTTTTTGCTGCACCACCTTATTAAGTTGTGCATCCTCCTCATTGTTACAAAGTCAGACCTCCCTTTTTTTAAAGGAAGGATCTTGGTTATATTCCTTAGCACTTTCCTATTTTCTTAGCTCTTCTTCTTCTTTTTCTACCTACTCTGTTAGCCTTTGAATTTGATGGGCTTTAAGTTATGATAGTCTTGATTAGGGATAGACCCCAAGAGTTCCTCTAGTTTTTGATATGAGTTGATTTATGATGTGACAAAGCTGTTCATGTTGAAAATAACTATGGGCAAGGCATCGATGTATGAGAGAATAGCATCTACCCATGGTAGCGTCCAAGGGTTCATGAATTCCTTACTTCCATCCTTGGATTTTCCTTCTTAGATTAGACACTTGGAAGTATGTTTGATATTTATCATTGAACAGTTCTAGCATTGTACTCCACCTGTAGATGGATTTAGGCTCCAATGATCAATGCCAGCTTTCTTCTTCCTTAATGAGTATCCTAGGAAATAGCTTTAATTTTTACCAATCATTTTCAACATTCTGTAAGGTACATGCATTATGAAATGCTTGAAGATGTGTTTGTAGATTAGAGTTATATCCCCCTCAAATCTAGGGATATTATTCATGTTAAGTCACTTGATCTGACTATCTTTCACATGCTTGGTTGGAATTTTTACTGCATCTACAATATTTAGCATTCTCTGAGTTGTTGACAAAAATCTCATCATCATCATTATTTTGATGACACCTATGATATCCTGAGCTACCCTTTCATTCATGGTAGGCTTGATGATCATTATTGTCCCACTACTCACCTTCATAATGGTTGTCCTTTTTATAGTATTTTTCAGAACTAGAAGAGGAGGAAGAAGAAGTAAATGAAAAGGATGAAGAGGGAAGAGGACTGCCACCACCATGGTATCTATCACCTCCTCTACACTTGTCACAACCATGTTTGTTAGCTTTCTTGTCATCTTGATGCTTATCCAAGTCCCTGCTTTAACTTCCATCTTTGCTTGAACCTGGATTGCTAATAGTAGACTGCAGATTGAAGTTCAAGCCCCCATCACCAATATTAAGAGGAGAATCTTCATGTTAAGAACCTCCAAAGGGAGGATCCTCATTGTTATTTTGGTTAAGGAAGAATAAGGGATTGGTGAACCATTTCCCCTTCAAAGCCTTATGGTGCTTCTCCTAGTGTTGATCTCTCATGCATTATGCTTTAGTGGGATGGTAGTCTTGGTAGTCATGATCATGCATAATGTACTCTTCTTGAAGATCCTAGATGCCCAACCTCCTAAGAGTTTAGAGTTGCATCTTGAGCACAAATCTATTGGGAGGGATTACAATGTTGACCTCCATATCTTGTTACTACAATTGTTTTTCTTAATGCAAGATGAAGGTGAAATCAAGTACATACTCATCTGGATGAGTATATACCATCCTACATTTTTGAGGCACTAGTGATTTAGTATGATCATGATTGTGAGAAGAAGAAATTTTGTAATTAGAATAAGATATCAGTGTGCTTAATTTATGGTATTTATTTTGAGAATGATTTTGATCTTAGGGTTCATTCAATGATGTTAATGATTTTCACTATGCCTAGATAGTGCATGTTTTAAACAAAAAGAGTCCTCATTGACAACGCCAATGTTGAGTGGTAGCTACCCCCTACACCCAACCATATGAATCACAAGCATTCACACATGATTCAGTTGAATTCTATGGATGGGAGTAGTTGTGGCATCTAGAGTGTTATGCCTTGATTATAGTTCTTTAGCTTCCCATTTGGACTAGTGGTAGCTTTGTCATGTATGATTTAGTCCAAAGTGAGGCATATAATTCATGATGTTATTTAAGCCGTATGCTACTCCTAACAATAATAAATAAATCAATTATTTAAACTAATTATCAACGAAAGGTAAATTCTAAACTAGCCTATGAGTGATGAGTGTCTATTCCTAGCTTGCTATGCACATCCTAGACCCATGTCCACTACAAGGACTACTAAGTGCTATGCTACTAGGCAAACCAAGTAATACCATTATTGAGATTACCAAGCAAATACATGTTTATGCTCAAAACTGGTTGTGCTCATTTTACCAATTCATTAATATGCATGGAAATGTAAATATTAACTAAGTATATGGAATATAAGTTACATTAAAAGTAAATTGAATCTAAGTCAAAGAATTGTAATGAATAAGAATCAATCTCAATCTTATTGTCATTTAATGGAATGTGTCTAGGTACAATGCCACTCAAATAACATGTTGTAGAATTGACTCAGATCCACACTACGGAAACTCACTGACTATTCTCTAAGACTATGGAATAAAATTGTAAGATTTTGGCTACTCTATTGACAAAGATTACCATAAATATGGTGGGTGAGCATGTATTTATAGCTGAAAATAGATAATATAGTAGTCAAAAGGTTTCAAAACATTGGAAAAATCAAGAAACTAACAACATGAAGAAGATGATGTAAGAAAAATAAATAAATAAAAGCAGATGTGAGGATAATTACTACAAGTGAAATTCCATTTCAAACATAGCAAGCAAATGATCATGATCATTGGAGGAGGTAGTACCATTTTTCGATAGTGGCAGCATAGCATAGTAGGCCAGAATTAATGGAAATGCTTAGGATGTATGATTTTAACTACTTTTGATAAGTTCTCCACTATCCTATCCTCTGATAGTTGTAACATTATGTACGGTTATTATGTCTTTGGATCTTCGTCCTTTACTATTCATTTTGGGATCCCAAAAATTTGGGATATTTGATATGGATATGTGCGTTTTTATTTGTGTGTGTGTTTTTTTTACTTTTTAGGTAAAAATAAAATTCATTGGATGAACACATTGGGACATTAAAAGCCATACATCACCTAGTAAATAGTCTTCTTTTCTTGCAGGAACAACGTTTAGACCACATGATTAACTCTTGCTATTTTAATTTTACTTGATTTTGGGACTAGATAATTTGGAATGTTTAATACGTATACATGTTTCCATGGGTTAATTTTTTTACTTTTCAAGTAAAATATAAAAGTAATTGAAACAACTTGATGGAACATTACAAAAAAGGTGGGAGAAGGTGAATTTTGTCACCACTCTTTATGAAATAAAAACATGACCACATCAGATACCAAAAAATGAAAAGATGAAGATGACGATGTGGCCACACATCTTTAAATTCAAATACTAGTTGTCCTTAAGCCAACAACAATAGCTCGACCTCCTTTCCTCCACTATGTGCTCTAGTTGTGCCATGTCCTTCATCGTTGGCATTGCTCACAACATCGCTAGTTACCTCCTTCTATGACCCTTCCCCATCGACCATATTCCCACATTGTGGCTGGTAGGCCTCTATGTCATCTTTTCCATGGTAGTGAACTCATCCATCCTTTTTAGTGGACACTTGGTTTTGGAATGGCTAAGGGATCTAGGGTTAGATTGTTGGTCTCTTTAATGATAGCTCCATAGATGAGGCTAGGTCAGGCTCCTACATAGGTCTAGACATGGTGATGGTAGGAGGATTTGTAGGTGGTGGGGCAGATTGCAAAAGTAATAATAAGTAAAGGAACTTCATATTGACAGCCCATGTAAAGCATTATTAAAAGCTTATTGATTTTAATGACCATCCTATTTGCACTTTTTTATAATGTTCTGTATGAGAAATAAAGGAGGGATGAGTGATTTTGAAGTTTGTTGCCACAACCACATCACGTCACGTAAAATCTCAAAAATGGGAAAAAACATGATTCACCTATCCATTGAATGAATGAAAAATGCAAAAATAAAAATAAAAATGCAATTCTCCTATCCATGAAATTTACATGTCGTCACACTCGCCAGCACTTTGTTGTGATTGTGCTTTGCCCACCCCATTGTCATGGCACACCCATGATCATTGTGCCTACAAAGGGAGCCCGATTGAGCACTAATCAATGATGTGGTAGTGCCAAGACACCCTAGACTCCTAGGATGGCCATGTTTTGATACACCAATGGCAACAAGGGAAATAATAACAAGAATAATAGTAGCCTTGCAGAATGCAAAGGTGGCTTTTCTTGGTATCGATAAACAATAGTAGCATAGCAGATCCAGCAGAGGTAGCTTTTTTCAGCATTAACAAATAACAGCAGCGCAATGGATCTGACGACAATGATGACAATGTATCTTGTGATGGTGGATGGGCACCAAAATCATTACAGACATTGTTGGGGGATTTGATGATAGCATCAACATCATTCAAGCCTACCTCATGGGTGTTGAAATCATCGCAGATGCTATCTAAGCAACTAGCCTACACAACGAGGCCAATGAAGTGGCTGTGGAGCTCCAGGATGCACTACTAGCTAGCCTTAGAATGTCCATCCATAGTGGGTAGATGAGTGTGGGTTGCCTTTGGAAACTTCTTATGTCATTTTGGTAATTTATAATTTTATTTTTGTTTCATTTGGAAAATTTCTAATTTTAGTTTCCATTTTCATTTTTCCTTTGGAAATTTCCAATTTTATTTTAGAAATGTTTAATTTAGGAGTTGCAGTTCATGAAGCCTTTAGAAATTTCTATTTTGGTTTCCTATGACCTATCTCTAGCACTACTCTATATAAGCTTCCAATGTATTTATTTTTTTTGGTGGACACGTAGCACCTCCTTCAATTGTAACCATTATCCCAATCTAAAGCAGCACCTCCTTCAACTGTAGCCACTATCTTAGTCAAGCAAGGTAGGAATGTGCTATAGGACTACTATTTGTTCACCTAGATAGTGAGGTATAATAATGAATTAAAAAGGGATACATCTTGTAAGAAACTATTTTTCATTCTCCCCCTTTTGCCTCCATATTTTTTTTTGTATTTTAGAATTTCTAATATTTCTAATAGAGAAGCATTCAGTCATTACTGTTATTGCATTTTTACAGTGCCAAAACTCTTGAGAGTTCAGTTGTGTCCACACCTACTCAACGTTGCAGGACTTGTAATGATTGAATTTCTTCATCCATGTTGTCTATGCATTAATTACAATTTTTTCCTTAAATTCTTCTAATCATTTTTAATTTTAATCCTAATTAATTTATATTTCATGTTAAACTACCATGAGGAATTCTATTTATCAATCTTCACATCTGACAATTTACATAGAACCTATATTGAAAACAAAGTACTTGTATTTTCCAATCTAGTAACTAACCATGAACATATCTGTTATTTTGACTTTTAAAAGTTCGTTTGTTAATAAGCTTTCTCATTCCCATGTATCTAGACATTTTATCATTATTTTCACTTTTAAAAGTTCCTTAGTTAATAAGCTTTCTCGTTCTCATGTATATAGATGTTTTATCGGTATATTAAGTATTGGAATATTCTCTCTATTAATTTGCAATCTATTGACTTGAACCAATGACTTTATATATGAAAATCTAAAGATAATAAAATTAAACATATAGATATGCATAATTTGAACCTATTACAATGTTACAATTTATTGACTTGAATCAGTGATGTTATATTTGCAAATTTGAAGACAAACAAAATATTACAATGCTACAATGATGTTCTACTTTAAAAGTTATTTCAACTAGAATATGCTTTACATGGGTTGTTTAAATTATTTTTTCATACTATACTTATGAATATTAACCAAAGTTCATGATAACGACTAAAATCATTTAAAATTCAAATTCTCAATAACAACAATGGTGTATATATGTGACAATAAATGTTAAATTATTTGATTAGTAGGAAAATAAATCTAATTTTTATTGAAAGATATTATTGTTAAGCATCACGTTTAAGGATGATGAAGTGGAATATTTGAATTTATGCATTTTCAAAAACATGGATCCTACTACTATTAGTCCCAATAGAGAAGGCATAGAACACTCTCTTTAAGATCAGCTACAATAACCGTTTTTTGCAACAAATAATGCAGTTCATGGAGGTTGTGGTAGTGGGTGTGTGCATGGGCATGGCCGAAGTGGAGGACATCCATGGATCATAGAAACTAGAAATCCCGGATCGATGACTGCAGACGAGAGAAGATGATTTTTAAAACAATAAGCAAAAAATGTGAGCGAGAACGACAATGGACTCTATGAAATTTAGTAGTATGTAATTTATGAATTTTTAATATTTCAAAAAAAATATTTAATGTAGGAAAATCTTCTCATGTTATTTACATACTTACATTGCATATATATCTTTTGGCTATGTCAACTTCGAATTCCCTCTCATCACTTGGAAATTTATCAATGGAATGATCCACATTATTGATAACAATAATGTAAATTATCAACAAGAAATATAGGTTGTTATTGTCTACCCATACTCAAGTTAGTACATATTTTAATTCAATTTTTAATTTACATTTCCTAACATTTTGCAGGACATTGGAAATGCATATGCACCTATTATTCAAGCAACATCTATGCTAGAAATCAAACACGTAGATGAAGAACAATTGCAAAAATATTAAGAACAAGCATAGTATAGAGATAGTGAGAATCAAACAAGGCAACGTCAACATGAGGATAATTCATTTCATCGAATGAATGAAGCAAAAAATGTTGCCAATGTACCAACAATGGAAATGCCTTCTTTAGAACCTGTTTAGTCTTTTTCAAACTTGCAAAAGACATCTACAAATATTGCTCATGTAGTATAGAATTTTAATATCGTAGTTGAAAGTTGTGTAAATGCATGTTCTTGCAATGTATGCAATAAAATGTTTGTTGGCATATTATTGGATTCAACTAGAAGTAGAAGATCACATGTAATAGGTGCATTGATGAAAAGAAGTAAAATATTCTTAACAGTTTTGGTTGTAAGTTCAAACAATATTCTATTTAAAATAACATGGATCTAGGAATCCAATCAACTTTCCTGGCCTATGTAACTAAGGTTGAAAAAAATGTTAATTGCAAAAATCAATCCCATATTGCAAGTTACACATGCAGTTGGTGGATAGTTCAAGTATAAAAGTCACATAATTAGCTTTTCTTAGGATGTCACAGAAATTAGTAAGAGACTTCCTCTTACAATTAAAGATATTCCTTTCTTGATATTGAGAAGAGTAGATCAAATGGACACCGAGTATAATTTCATTGTTAAAAAGAGATGAGTTTATGAAGCATTGATTTTTAAGAAGGCAAATGATTCATACTATCACAATGTTGAAATCAATATGCATGCATTAAATGATGTTGCTGATACTGGCAATGTTAAAATCTTCCATAACATTCCTTATATTCTATTGTTAGAAAAGGATGGAAAAAATGAGATTGCAATTTGAAGGTCTTTTGCTTCAAACAGATGAAGAAAACATTATCAGTCATACATCATCAGTTGCATAGTATCCTAGAATTGTAAGCAATGTAATTGATTGGATAAGAGCATGGATGGATAATCCATTATTGTAGGATTAATATGTTGCTCAATGGCCTTCCATGTCTAATTATCCTATTAATGAGTTTAACATGATGGGGTTATTTACAATGGCATTTTCAGGTCTTTTTCTTGAAAGAAAATGTGATTTCTTGAACAAAGAGCTAAAGATGTCAAACTGCATAAATATGCAAAACATATTATTCAATATAAAGATGGTGGACTTGGACACCACAAGCATTTTAGGTAAATATTATTTCTCTATTTTTTTTGTTATTTTCATTATTCATAATGTTTTTTAAAACATTGAAGTAACGATGTGTGATTTATTTTTAGGTACTATAAGTATAATGTCATTAGAAGGAGATGAGAAATGGAATCTACCTCTATATTTTTTTTAAAAAAATATTGTTGATGCATCCATAAGTATTGAGGAACTATGGGAAAAATTGCATAATGCTCCATCACATGTCATTATTGACAATTTGATGCAATATGATACCTCCATTTGTGGTACACCATCTTATTAAATAAAATGTAAAGTAGAGATAATTGACATGGTGAATCAATTGGGAACACCTACTATTTTTTTTTACTAAAGTAGAGATGACTGACATGGTGAATCAAGTGTAGTAGATCTCTATTGACATGAGTTGCATAATCTACTGGAAGGAGATCCAGTTGAGAACTCGTCAAAACTCAAATGTTGGAGGCAGAGTAATATCATAGAAAATCTGCATATAGTTGCAGAGTTTGTGCATTGTTGTCACATTGAATTTCTTAAAATAATTTTGATGAATGAATTTCATGTTGCTAACTATTGGATACAATATGAGTAGTAGCATCACAGATCTTCACATGTGCATGGTTTCCTATGGATAAAAGGTGCTCCAAAGGTAGATGAACTTAACCATAATGATTCTCATGCGATGCATAGGGCAAAGGAATTCTTTGATTCAATTACAGATGCATGGAATTGAAGATTTACAACTAATGGACATCCAAATAATGTAAGTTCTCATTTATCTTTTACATTCTTTACATAAAGTTTTTTTGTTGATATTTCTTAGAATACACATATTTATTTTTCCATTGTTATATCTTTCAATTTTTCTTCCCACTTAGGCTTTAGGTGTAAATATGTTGCGTCATCCATGTGAGTTGACTGCTGAAGAACTACATTGTATGGATTTGGAAATTGATTATGCTGATTTGCTTAATGTTGTTCAAAGACATACTATTTGTAAACTTGATGCATGCTTACGAAAACTTAATGGCAGAAAAGTTTGTAGGTACCACTTTGTAATCAAATTATTATTTCCTTACTATTTCCTCATAATTACATTCATTTTTATAAGCAAGTATACTTTAATTTATCTTGGAATAAAAATTCATATTCAACTTCCATATCTTTCAATTCTAGGTACAATGTTCCTTGGTCGTTATCTTTAGAATACACTTTTCAAAGAGATCTAGAGAATAATAATGACATTACTTATGTTCCTTGAAGAAAAGATTCAAGGCTTAATGTTCATAATAGAATGATACTTCAGACATGGAGGGAAAATACAAATTTTTAGCTAGTAATGTCACAATGTAATAAAATATATCGCGAAATATGTAGCTAAAATAGAGAAGAAATCTCAATGTTTTCATGAAATGTCGCTACAAATTTTTGAGTCAAGGGATCCTCATGAAGATGCTTTATCAATCTATAGAAGGCTCATGATGGATGTTGCTATAGATAGAGACATTAGTGCTATAGAGGTCTGTCACATGTTGTATGAGCTTCCTTTGGTAAACTACAGTTGTGTTTTCCACACACTCAATGTTTCTCAAGAAGTGTACAAAATAGTTTAGATTAATTCAGATAACACTAATGAAGCTAAGAACTACACAAATCTTATTAATATGTATCAAAGATGTCCGCTTTCAATGAAGGGTGTATCATTGCTATAAGCTTTTAGAGAGTACAATTGCAACATGAAGAATAAGAACAACCTAAATTAGAGTCCACATCATTGGAGCCTAATGCTATTGTTAGCTATTATCCCATGTTTCTCATTCCACCAAAGAAAGGGAAAAAATGGATTGACTACTATTGGGCTATGTTGTTATTATATTATCCATTTAGAGATGTAAAGTGAGATCTTGGTTCTAATGATGAGGAGATTGAAATGAAGTGGTTGTCCACTTAACATTTGTATGTAGCATCAAAGATTAATAGTAAAGAAGAATTCCAATGAGATTTGGTGGAAGAAAGACAATTTGTAGATGTAATTCCCCATGTGCAAGATCATGAGGAATATGATTTTTAGAGATATTTTTATCCTAAATCCTAAATCATCATCTCTTATCAATAGGAAATTTTTAGAGAACAGAATTGGAGATGCTTGGCCTATAGGATGTTGATAGAATGCATGACTAAATATTATAGTATCTGGAAGAGGATGTCACAAAGTTTGCTATAAGCTTTATTACCAGCAATAAATCATCTCGGTCCATGATTATTATTGATCATGACTACAGTGCCTACAATTCTAATAAGCTGAGTGCAAAGCAAAAGAAATGCTAGAATAAAATTCTAAGGCACATGATATTTTCATAGTTGATGGATGAAGTTGTTTCCCTTTTACAAATGATTATCTAGGGAACAGCTGATACGGGAAAGTCATTTCTCATAGGCATGCTTCGTAATGCTTTCATGAAATACTACCATGAAAAACATAATGCTTTACTTGTCATGTCACCCATAGGAGCTGCAACATTTAACATTAATGTGGCAACAATTCATTCTAGTTTGAGCATTGGAATAGGTGCCTACAAAGAATTCTCTTCCTCTACAAAGATAAGTATACAACAATGACTATCATAGGTGAGATATATAATAATTAATGAAATGAGTTTCATGGGAGGAAGATTATTACAAAGCATTGATAGATGACTAAGAGAAATTTTTTTGAGCATCATAATGAAGTTTTTGAAGGAAGATCAGTTATATTGATAGGTGATTTGGGTTAGCTTCCTCTTGTGCTTGATGTTGTGCCTTATGCATCTAGGAATCTAGATATTATAAGGGTTTGGAAATTATTTGATACCTTTTTTGTTTTAGATATATTTTATTGTTAGTTTGGAATTGATCCTAAAAAAAAAAGGATTTAGGGAAGTATTGATTTATATCATAGAAGGAAAAAGCCATGATGAAGATTATAATTTCTTGGTTGCTTGAATGAATCTTCCATTCATTTGGAGTGGATTAGATAATTTTGAATAATCAATGCATTTATATGATATGAAGGATAATGTGTAATCACACAATAAGAAGATGTTGCAAAAAATGCAGAGACCCATTGTTGTGTATGTAGCATACAAAATTCCTATGGATTCAGAATCTCAGATTATGATAGTGATGATAATGAGTAATCTTTGCTTATATGTGAAGGTGTAAGGGTTATGCTCACAGTTAACTTTTAGCTTGAAGTAGGATTGGTGAATGATGCACTTGGCATGATTCATAGTATTATGTATCATCTAGGTAAATAGTCACCTGCATTATCATCATATATTGTTGTTGATTTTGACTTCTATATTAGATGTCCCTTTGATAATGGTAATCCTCATCATGTGCTAATTGTACCTATGGTTTGCGAAGCATTGTGTCAGTTACTGTTATGGTTGGCATGGATCATGACTATTCATAAATCTCAAGAAATGACACTAGATAAGGCTACTATTGACACTGGTTTAAGAGAAGTTACAGGTCTAACATTTGTTGCATTATCTAGGGTCAAGATCATTGATTCTTTGAAGATTCATCCTCCTTTCTCTATGCAGAGATATACCCATAGTAGAATTGCATAGGAAGTTCGTTTTGCTCAATTGGAGGATTAAGGATATTTAGTTCACATTTATCACTGTATTTTGCCTTTTTCTCAATCCTATTCTACACCTCTGTAATGTTTGTTGTAATAATTGTGCAATGTATTCCTTCATCAATATATACAAAATATATAAAATTTTATTTATACTAATTTATGTTTACTAGTATATATTATTTGGAATGCAAATAGTGATTGATGAGTGGCGAGGTACCCCTACACTCAACCATACGAATATGAGCGTAACACGCACGATCAGGTCGAACTCCGTAGACTAAGTGCCTACACGCCTTATGGAACACTTAAGGTTACTCATTCGTTGTCTTCCCAGACTTGTATTTGTCACGGTGTATGCTTAAGTAAGTCTAAGGTATGTGATTTTTATAGCTTTTATGTTTTATCTCCTATGCTAACAAGGTGAAGGGTGAAAAGACTAATTAACTAAATTTAACTAACTAACTACCTTAATTAACCTAGCTTCAGCATCCATTCCCACTTACCGTTCACACCCTGAATCGATGCAACCTTGGTTACCAAACGCTAGTCGTTGCTGGGATCACCAAGCGTAATGCATGTGCTCGAAGCGGTTGTACTGAGGCACTTAACTAGGAGAGAAGGGTTGAGAGAGAATGAATTAACTAATAAAGCATTTAAATGATAAAAAAATAAATAACATTAAATAAAATCCTATTTAGCCTATTCCATGCACTGCAAGGTTTATCCAAGAAGTTCGTCTTTATTTCCATACACAAACTTGTGTTCAGGTACAATATTTGCTCAAATAAAGATCCGTTCACTTTGGAGTTCCTACTATGGGTACATGGAAATTAATCTATCTCTGGAGAGGTTAAACTACCAGAGTTTTGCTACTGTCTAAGCCTAGGATGAGAAACAAGGGAGAGCTGCCTCTTATTTATAGACTTGGTGGTGCACCGCGATCGCGGGGGACGATGCGATATCGCATGGGATGCGATATCGCAACGGACGCGATATCGTGTACGCGATATCGCGTCCCATCAGTGATGTTATTTAAATAGTTCTATTAATATTTTAAAAACTTAAACATTTATAACTATGTCCTTTATAATGGTAATTGATAACTTAAAAACTTAAAAAATAATTAAATTTTACTCATTACTTGCGAAGTTGCTCTACTAGCTTTTATATATATATATATATTCTATCAATTGGCCAAGGTGATTTTAAAGAAGATGATTTTAACCAAGTTTGACTACTAGGTGAGGTAATAAGATAAATAAAAATGGAATCATTCATCCCTCCTTTGTTTCTCTACCACTTACCCAATTTAGTTTTATCCTCTTAGTTAAGTTTGTTCTATCTTTGTTTATTCATTGAGGTATGTGTGTGGGGTTCTAGTAGAGGACTTTATCTCCAAGTTGAAATTTTACTTTCCTTATTTTAGGGTCATGGTGTTATTTACTAAATGCTTTTTCCACTTTATTTTAGCATAGGGTTATTAAATGATTTTCATCTAGCACATTCAGGTTGATGAATCTTTCTTTTTGTGCTAGTCTAAGGTCAAGGTTCAAGTCATAGGCTATTAAAAGTGTACAAAGCTCAGATTGGATAGGTAGAGTTGGTAATTTTCTATACACTAGCTCATAGGGAGAATAGCCTATAGGGAGATTCTATGTTGAGCAGTAGGCTAAGAGGGCATCATTGAGTTTTGTACTCTAGTCTCTCCTATATTTGCTAATAGTTCTTATTAGGATCTTCATGATCTCTCTATTAGTAACTTCTACTTAACTGTTGGCTTGGGGGTGGTAGGGTGTTAGTTTATGTTCAACCCCCCAAGCGTTATATAAGCTTGTGAAAGGTAGTGCCTATAAAATGAGTTATGTTGTCAAAAATCACTGCAATTGGCATTCCAAACCTATTTACAACATTTTATTGTACAAATCACATAGTAGTAGATGATGTACAGTCAATGACAGGTGTTGCTTCTATTGATTTTGTGCAATAATCAAGGTGATGATTATGTTTGCCTTTCCATTTGACATGGGTATGATGGAACCCATGAAGTTAATGCCCTAGATGTCAAAGTATTCCAGTGGTTGGATCCACTGCCAAGGACCCTCCATTTGAGTGGTCATGTCTTCATCTCATTGATAGTGTTTACAAGAGCTGACAAATTAGTGGATCTCCTTGAAGATGGTTGGCCAATAATACCTTACCATATGGATCTTAATGGTTGTGTGTCTTCCAACAATGTGGACCCCACAAGGAACCTCATGAGTATATTGGAAAATACATAGTTGATTAGCATTAGGTATACACCAACAAACTATACCATTGGCACATACCTTATAAAGATGTCAGTTGATTTCTATGAAGCATTTGGCCTAATGAAGAAACTGTTGTTTCTTCTTGTAGTCTAGATCTTGTAGCATATCCTAAGTAAGAAGATAAGTGAGGATGCCATCATATCATTTTGGTTCTATAGAAACTTGTTCATTTATTATACCTGTAAAGAGGAGTTCATTAGGAAATTGGTTAGAGAGTGGGCTTTCCTCTTTGTTATCCCATTGTAACCAAGATAAGTGATCAACAACAACATTCTTAGTATCCTTTTGATCTATCATTGTAAGATTGAATTGTTACAAGATCACTAATCACCGTATGACATGGAGTTTCACCATTGACTTATTTATCATGAAGTGAATTACACTATGGTCAGTGTGCACAAAAATTTTGTATTGAAGCACATAGTGCTTAAAATTCTCTAGAGCACAAACCACTACCATTAATTGTTTCTCTATTGTGGTGTAATTTAGCTATGCATCCACAATGCTTTGACTTGCACAATAGATATAATATGAGCATTTCTTGTTGTCCAACTACATAAGCATAGCCCCAAAGACATAATTTAATGCATTTGTCATTATATTAAATGGTCTAGACCAATTAGTTGCTCATAGAATTGGAATCTCTACAAGCTTTCGCTTGAGGCTGTAGAATGCATTCTCTCATTCCTTAGTCCAGATGAATGGAGCATGTTTATTTGTAAGCTTGACTAACGGTTTTTCAATCTTAGAGAAATTCTTTATGAATCATCAGTAGTAGCCAATGTACCCAAGGAATGATTGAACATATTTAATAGTTTTCAGTTAGTGAGTTATTCCTTGGATGATCAAAATCTTTTCAAGGTCCCCCTTAATCCCTACATGAGAAATTTTGTGCCCTAGTACAATGCCATTCTAGACCATTAGATGGCTCTTCTACTAATTAAGGTGAAGATTAATCTTTACACACCTTTTAAGCACTTGCTCAAGATAGTCCAAGGCTTGCTCAAATGTGTCACCATAGGTGGAGAAGTTATCCATGAAGATTTCCATCCCGTAACAAATTTGTTGCTAAAAAATGCTCAAGACCAAGTGTTGGAATGTTGTAGGAGCATTGCATAGACCAAAGGGCATCTTTTAATATGAAAAAATTCTCCAAGAACTTGTGAATGTCTTTTTGGCCTGATTCTCTGGTGTGATCTAGATTTTGTTATAGTCACTATAACCATCAATGAAGCTATACTAGAAATGCCTAAAAGTAGTATCCAACACTTGATCCAAAAATGACAATGAAACCTGATCCTTGAATATTACCATGTTCAATAGTTAAAAATCAACAAAATCTTGCCACTTTCCACCTTTCTTGGGCACAATCACACATGGACTAACCCACTCACTATTTGCAATGGGAAACATGAATGCCACCTTAAGGAGTTGTTCAATTTCCTCTTTGATGATCTACTTCAATTTGGGATTCAACTACCATTGGCACGACATCTTTGGCTTCATGGCTAGATCTGTGTAGATACGATGTTGGCATATCCTACAATTGATCCCTATGAGTTTAGGATATGACCAACCAAAGGCTATTGGCCATTTGTTGATAATCCTTAATAGCATTTATTTTTTATTTAGGAGCAAGATTGACATTGATAATTACTAGCTTGCCATTTTTCAAAAATGCATACTCGATGCTATTAGGTAGAGTTTTCAACTCTAAGGGCTCTTATTTTAAATTTTTAGGAATTCCCAACTCTCCTTAATTGGTATCATCATTTGCATTATTAGAGAGTTGGTGATGAACTTGCTCTAGTTCATCCATGCTTTCAATATAGGTACATGTTAGACTCTGAGTAGGTTCCATGCAAAGTGTGCTACTTCTAGGATTAGCTATTAGCCACTAGGTGTCCTATTTTGTGGCTGCTGCATATAGGAACCTTTGAATATCTACCTCATTTGCACACTGCTTGTATGGAGAAATGGATGTTCTTTTTATGGACCAAAGTTTTTGCATGTAGTTGCACCCTAGATCACTATACGCGATGCATACAACTTGTTTATTTTTGATCTTTTTGAATGTATTTTCCTTGAAAATTTCTAGGAAAAGATCTTTTATGCCCATTTTGACATCAATAGTGCTCAACTAAGCCCTTCCCATAACGATTTGAAAGTCCCACTTGCAATTGTTAACTTTGATTACTAAGAAATGGGTAGGATAAAAGCACCCATAGATAATGGTTACAATATCTTCTACTAGTCCTAATGGAATAGCGATGGATTGATCTACTAGTTCTAAGTGGATGTTGCTCTTCTTAAGAGGAGGCAAGTTCCATGCATTGTACATTTTGTGAGAACTTAGATTAACTCTAGAACCTGAGTCAAGAAGAGCTTTGCATGACTCATTTCTAGCAATCTACAAATAGATGAGAGGACTTTTAGGATCAACTCTTTTCCTAGGAAGGTTGCTAGCTTTTATCCAATCAAATACAACATGGGTTAACATAATTATGTGGATCTTGGGAGGCATTTGGTTTGAAGGGCTCTTGAAAGGAATGGATACATAGAATGAAGGAAATATAAGATGAATAATCACATAAATAAGTGAGGGTTTAGTAGGGCTATTGGTTTAAAAGAATGGTCTTTTACAAGATCTTGGTTCTGAACTACTAGACTAAGGATCTGGCTATAAGTTAATGGCCTTGGTAGCATTACGTTATTGTAGCTAGGTTGGAAGTTCACCTTGCATGGATGGAATAGGTGGTAATTGGATTGAGGATGGAGGAGCATGTGCTGAAGAATGAGGAGGATGATAGAAATATGGGGTTTCCCCTCTAGTAGATGGAGAATGAGTTATGTAATACTATAGAGGGTAGTAGTTGAAAAGAAGCTTGAATAGAAGAGTCATGCAGAGACATTGGTTATTGTAGATCTAGTTGCCTATAAGGGTATTGTTGCCTTGGTGGTGGCATTCCCTAGGACTATGAGTTTTGCCACTATTGGTATTGCTCATATAGCTATGGGAAGCTCCACTTCGATAATAAGCTTGTTGTTGCTAGTGAAACTATCTTGGATTACCCTGAGGATAAGACAATCTTTTAGGTGCTTGCCTTCTTGCTAGTCTAGGACTCAACATGTACATCCTAGACTCCTACAAGTGTGACACAATAGGGCAACATCTTTTAGGATGTTCATATTAGCAGATGTCACACCTACCATCGTCAGCTAATTTTGACTCCACAACTTCTTTTACTACAGTAGCTTCACCCTTATCCCTTTAGTAGGCATGTTCAACTTCTTTTCACCTCCTACGATCATGATCACTACTATGCTCTCTTGATTCTTCTATGATTCTTATAGCATTTTTGAATTTTTTTTCTAAAGAGTTCCATAATTTATCAATGTTGGTCAATATATCAAAAATATATTTTTGAATTGGTAAGAATTTTCATTGCACCACCTCATTAAGTGATTCCTCCTCCTTATTTTTGCAAAATCAGACCTTTCTTTTTCTAATGGAAGGATCTTGGTTATATTCCTAAACACTTTTCTTTTTTCTCAGCTATTTTTCTTCTTTTGCTACCTACTATATTAGCCTTTTGATTTTATGGGATCCATGTTTTGATAGTCTTCATTGGGGATAGACCCTAGGAGCTCTTCTCGTTTTTGATCTGAGTCCATCTATGATGTTGCAAAGTTGTTCTGCTAAGAATAACCATGGTAGGGAATCGATGTATGAGAGAATAGTATCTTCCCATGGCAATGTCTAAGAGTTCATGTATTCTTTGCTTCCATCCTTGGATTTTCCTTCTTAGATAAGACACTTGGGAGTACATGTGATATTTATCATTGAATAGCTTTATCATTGTACTCTACCTGTGGATGGATTTAGGTTCCAAGGACTAATATTAGTTTTCTTCTTCCTTAATGAGTGTATTGAAAATTAGCTTTAACTTATGCTAATCATTTTCAATATTTTGTAAGGTACAAGCATCATGAAAATCTTGAAGATGTGTTTTTGGATCATAGTTATATTCCTGCTCAAATCTAGGAATATTATTCATGTCGAGTCACTTGATTTGACTATCTTTCACATGCTTGGTTGGAATTTTTACTGCCTCTACAATATTCAACATACTCTAAGTTGCCAAAAAAGGCTCATCATCATCATTATTTCTATGATGCCTATGATTTCCTCTGCTACCCCTTTGTTCATGGCAAGATCATTGATCATTATTATCCTACTATTCACCTTCATCACGGTTGTCCTTTTTGTAGTGTCTCTCAAAACTAGAAGAGAAAGAAGAAGATGAAAATGAAGAGGATAAAGAGGAAGGAGGATTTCCCATACTATGATACCTACCACCTCCTCTACGCTTGTCACAACTACATTTGTTAGCTTTCTTGTCATCTTGATGCTTACTTGAGCCCTTGCTTTGACTCCCACCTTTGCTTGAACTTGGATTGTTAATAGTGGACTGTAGATTCAAGTTCAAGCTCCCATCATCAATATTAAGGGTGGAGAATCTTCAAGTTGAGAACCCCCAAAGGAAGGATCCTCATTGTCATTTTGGTTGAGCAAGAATAAGGGATTGGTAAACCATTTTTCCTTCAAAGCTTCATGATGCTTCTCCTAGTGTTGATCTCTCCTATGTTATGTTTCAGTGGATGGTAGTCCCGATAGTCATGGTCATGCATAATGTACTCTTCTTAAAGATCTTGGATGTCCAACCTCCTAAGAGTTTGGAGAAGCATCCTGAGTAAAAATCGATAGGAAGGCATTAGAATGTTTCCCTCCATATCTCATCACCATAGTTGTTCATCCTAATGCATGATGAAGGTGAAGTCTGGTACACACTCATATGGATGAGTATATACCATCCTACATTCTTGAGGCATTGGTGGTTTAGTATGATTATGCTTCTAAGAAGAAGACATTTTGGAATTAGAATAAGATATTGGTGTGCTTAATTTATGGTATTTATTTTGAGAATGATTTTGATCTTACGGTTCATCCAACCCTATTAATGATTTTTACTATGCTGAGATAACACATGTTTCAAACAAAAAGAGTCCCCAACAATGGTGCCAATGTTGACTAGTAGGTACCCCCTACACCCAACCATATGAATCACAAGAATTCACACATAATCTAGTCAAATTCCATGGATGGGAGTAGTTGTGGTATCTAGATTGTTATGCCTTGATTGCAATTCAATATCTTCCCACTTGGACTAGTGGTAGCTTTGTCACATATGGTTTAGTCTAGAGTGAGGCATATGATTCATGATGTTGTTTTGACCTTATGCTACTCCTAATGATAATAAAGAAATCAATTATTTAAACTAATTAAAAAAGGAAATTAAAGTCTAAACTAGCCCACAAGCAATGAATGTTTATTCCTAGCTAGCCGTACTTGTCCTAAACCCATGTATTCACTACTAGAACTACCAAGCTATACACTACTGGGCAAACCAAATAATAATGCTATTGAGATTACCAAGCGAATATGTGTTTATGCTCAAAACTGGTTGTGCTCATTCTATTAATTCATTAATATGCATGGAAACATAAATATTAACTAAGTATATGGAATATAAATTATAGTAAAAGTAAATTTAATCTAAGTCAAAGTTCTGTAATGAATAAGAATCAATCTTGATCTTATTGTTGTTCATGGAATGTGTCCAGGTACATTGCCACTCAAATAAGATGTTGTACAATTGACTTAGATCCACACTTTAGGCACTCATTGGTTGTTCTGTAAGACTGCGAAATAAAATTACAAGAGTTCAGCTACTCTATTGACCAAGATTGCCATAAATACGATGGGTGAGCATGTATTTATAGGCAAAAAATAGACATTACAACAGTTAAAAGGTTTCAAAACATTGGAAAATTAGGAAATTGGCAATGTTAAGAAGATGATGTAAGAAAAATAAATAAATAGAAGTAGGTGAGAGGATAATTACCACATGTGAAATTCCATTTCAAACAAAACAAGTAAGTGATCATGATCATTGAAGAAGGCATTGCCATTTTTAGATAGCAGTGGCACAACATAGTAGGCTCGAATTAAGGGAAGTGCTTGGGATGTATGGATTTAACTACTTTTGATAAGTTCTTCATTGTCATCTACTCTGATGACTGTAAGATTATGTAGGATTATTATATCTCTAGATCCTTGTCCATTACTATTTGTTTTGAGTTTCCAAAAATTTGGCAATATTTCATATGGATAAGTGCTTTTTTATTTGTGTTTTTTTTTCTTTTTATATACAAATAAAAGTAATTGGTTGAACATGCTGGGACATTAAAAGCCATACATGACCTACTAAATAGTCTTTTTCCATTATAGGAACAATGTTTGGATCACATGGTTGATTCCCTCTATTTTAATTCTACCTGATTTTGGGATCAGATAAGTTGGGATATTTAATACTTATACATGTTTTCCATGAGGTAATTTTTTCACCTTTTAGGTAAAATATAAAAAGTAAATGGAAAGTAATTAACAATGGAAAGTAAATTCTAAACTAGTCTATAAGCAATGAGTGCTTATTCCTAGCTTGTTGTACACATCTTGAACCCATGTATCTGCTACTAGGACTACCAAGTGCTATGCTACTACACAAACCGAGTAATAATGCTATTGAGATTACTAAGCAAGTACGTGCTTACACTCAAAACTAGTCATGTTCATTGCCAATTCATTAATATGCACGGAAACATAAGTATATGGAAGATAAATTACATTAAAAGTAAATTTAATGTAAGTCAAAGTGTTGTAATGAATAAGAATCAATATCAATCTTATTATCATTCATGGAATGTGTCCAGGGACATTGCCAATCAAATAAGATGTTGTACACCTGACTCAGATCCACACTCCAAGCATTCACTGACTATTCTCTAAGACTATGGAATAAAACTACAAGAGCTTGGCTACTCTATTAACAAAGATTGTCATAAATACGATGGGAAAGCACATATTTATAGGTGAAAATAGACACTACAATAGTCAAAAGGTTTCAAAACATTGGAAAAAGTGAAAACCAAGAACATGAAGAAATGATGTATGAAAAATAAATGAATAAAAGCAGATGAGAGGATAATTACTACGAGTGAATTTTCATTTCAAACACAACAAGTAAGCAATCATAATTGTTGTTGGAGGCATTACCATTTTTAGGTAATCATGACATAGCATAGTAGGCTAGACTTAATGGAAGTGCTTGGGATGTATGGTTTTAACTACTTTTGATAAGTTCTCCATTGTCCTCTACTTTGACAACTGTAACATTGCATAGGGTTATTATATCTTTGGATCTTCATCCATTATTGTTCATTTTGGGATCCAAAAAATTTGGGGATATTTCATATGGATAAGTGCATTTTTGTTTGTGTTTTTTTCTTTTTAGGTAAAAATAAAAGTAACTGGATGAACATGTTGGGGCATTAAAAGCCATACATCACTTGGTAAAGAGTCTTCTTTTGTTGCAAGAATAGTGTTTGTATTACATGATCAAATTCCTCTATTTTAATTCTACTTGATTTTGGGATCAAATAAGTTGGGATATTTAATACATATCCATGTTTTTCATGGGTTAAGTTTTTGAATTTTTAGGGAAAATATAAAAAGTAAATGAAATGACTTAGTGGGGCATTATAACACAAATGGAAGGGGGTGAATTTTGTTACCACTCTTTATGAAATAGAAACATGGCCATGTCAAATACCATCAAATGGAAAGATGGAGATGACAATGCAATTGCATGCCTTCAAATCCAAATACTAATTGTCCTTAAGCTAGTAGCAACAGCTTGGCCTCCTTTCCTCCACTATGCACTCTAGCCATGCCACGTCCTTCATCATGAGCATCACTCACAATGTCACTAGTTACCTCCTTCCATGGCTCTTCCTCACCAGCCATGTGCCCACACTATGGTTGGCAGGCCTGTGTGCCATGTTTTCTATGGCTATGAATTCATCCATCCTTTTTAGTGGATGCTTGGTTTGGGAATCATTGAGGGATCTAGGGTTAGGGTTGTTGGTCTCTTTAATGACATATCCATAGATGAGGCTAGGTTGGGCTCCTACATAGGTCTAGACATGGAAGTGGTAGGAGGATTTGCAGGTAGTGGGGTAGATAGCAAAAGTAGCGACAAGCAAAGGAAGTTTGTTTTGACAACCCATGTAAACCATTATTAAAAGCTTATTATTCTCAATGGCCATCCCATTTGCAATTATTTATAATGCTCTATATGAGAAATAGATGAGGGGTGAGTGATTCTAAGGTTTGTCACCATATCCATGTCATGTCACGTAAAATATCAAAAATGAAAAAAATGTGATTCACCTATCCACTAAATGAATGAAAAATGTGATTCTCCTATCCAAAAACTTTCCATGTTTCCATGTCCATTAGCACACCATTGTGGTCATGCTTTGCCCACCCTACCATCACACCCTACCCATGACCATTTTTCCCTCAAAGATAGCCCTATTGAGTGCTAGCTAGTGATGTGGTAGTGTCAACGTGCCTGGACTCATAAGATGGCCATGTTCTAGTACACCAATAGAAACAGGGAAAACAATAGTAGGAATAATAGTGGCCTTGTATAGTGTAGAGGTGGATTTTTTTTTACACTAGTATACAACAACAATGTAGTGGATTTGGTAGAGGTGGGTTTATTTTGGCATCGACAGATAATAGTAGCTCAACGAATTTGGCAACAGTGATAGCAGTGTATACAGTGATGGTGGATTGACATCAAAATCATCACAGACATCATCAGATTCTTTGGTGGTAGCATTAACATCATCCAAGCTTTCCTCACAAGCATCAAAATTGTGGCGGATGCCATCTAAGTAGGCTACCTACACAACGAGGTTAGTAAGGTGGCTATGGAGCTTCAGGACACACTACTAATTTTTCTTGGCATGTCCATCCATGGTAGGCAAATGAGTGTGGTTTGCCTTTGGAAACTTCTTATTTTTTTTGGAAATTTATAATTTCATTTTTGTTTTAATTGGAAAATTTTTTATTTTAGTTTCCATTTTTGTTTTGCCTTTGAAAATTTCCAATTTCATTTTGGAAATGTCTAATTTAAGAGTTGTAGTTCATGAAGCCTTGGGAAATTTCTATTTTGGTTTCCTACAACTTATCTCTAGTGCTTCCCTATATAAGCTTCTAATGTATTTAATTTTTATTTGGTAGAGATGCAACACCTCCTTCAACTGCAACCATTATCCCAATCTAACATATCACCTCCTTCAACTATGGTCACTATCTTAGTCAAGCGGGGTGGGAATGTGCTATAGGACTACTATTTTCTCACCTAGATAGTGGGGTATAGCAATGAATCAAAAAGGGATACATCTTTCAAGAAACTATTTTTCATTCTTCTACTTTCACCTTCATATTTTATTATTATTTTTGTATTTAACAATTTCTAATATTTTTTATAGGGAAGCATTCAGTCATTGCAATTATTGCATTTTTATGGTGCCAAAACTTCTAAGATTTCAGCTATGTCCACACCTACTCAACGTTGCAGGACTTGTAATGATTGAATTTCTTCATCCATTTTGTTTATGTATCAATTTATATTTCATGTTAAAATACCATGGGGAATTCTATTTGTCAAGCTTCACATTCGACAATTCACGTAGAACCTATATTGAAAACAAAGTATGGGTATTTTTCAATCTATTAACTGACCAAAAACATATATGTTACTTTCACTTTTAAAAGTTCCTTAGTTAATAAGCTTTTTCATTCTCATGTATATAGACATTTTATCATGCTTTCATAGAGGTATATTAAGTACTGGAATATTCTCTACATTAATTTGCAATCCATTAACTTGAACTAATGACTTTATATATATATAGATATATAATTTGAGCCTATTACAATGCTATAGTGACATTCTCCTTTAAAATTTATTTCAACTAGAATATGCTTTACATGGTTTATTTAAATTATTCTTTCACACTATACTTAGATATGAATATTATCCAAAGTTCACAATAATCACTAAAATTGTTTAAAACTCAAATTCTCAATAACAACGATGGTGTATATTGTTTAAAACTCAAATTCTCAATAACAACAATGGTGTATATATGTGACAACAAACGTTAAACAATTTGACTAGGTAGGAAAATAAATCTAAATTTTATTGAAAGATATTATACTTAAGCATAATGTTTAAGGATTATAAGGTGGAATATTTAAATTTATTCAATTTTAGAAAGATGGATCCTACTACTATTATTCCCAATAAAGAAGGCATAGAACACTCTCTTCAAGATCAGCTACAACAACCATCTATGGTAACAAATAATGCAATTCATGGAGGTTGTGGTAGTGGGTGTGGGCATGGGCGGGGCCAAAGTGGAGGATGACCATGGATTGTAGAAACTAGAAATCCAGAATCCATGACTACAGAGGAGAGAAGAAAATTTTTGAAATAAGAAGTAAAATGATGTAACTGAGAACAACAATAGATTCTACAAAATTCAAGAGTACATACAAAATAAATATTAACATAGGAAAATCTTCTCATGTTATTTACATACATTGCATATGTTGTTTTAGGCTATGTCAACTTGAAATCCCCTCTCATCACCTAGAAACTCATCCAATGGAATGATTTACATTATTGATAATAATAATGTAAATAATCAACAAAAAATGCAGGTTGTTATTGTCTGTCCATACTCAAGTTAATACATATTTTAATTCAATTTTTAATTCACATTTTCTAACATTTTGTAGGACATTGGAAATGCATTTGTGCCTATTATTCAAGCAACATCCATGCCAGAAATCGCACACGTAGAAGAATAACAATTGCAATAAGATTAAGAATAGGCATAGTATATCGAGAGTGAGCATTAAACAAGGCAATGTCGACACAAGGATAATTCATTTCATCAAATGAATAAAGAAACAGATGTTGCCAATGTACCAATAATGGAAATGTCTTCTTTAGAACCTATTTAGTCTTTTTGAAACTTGCAAAAGACATCTATAGAAATTGCTCATGTAATACAAAATTTTAATGCTACAGCTATAAGTTGTGCAAATGCACATTCTTGCAAAAGAAATTTACAAAAATTACTCATGTAATAAAACATGTTAATACTATAGTTAGAAGTTGTGCAACTGTATATTCTTGAAATGTTCTTGGCATATTATTGGATTCAACAAGAAGTAGAGGACCCACATGCAATAGGTGCATTAATGAAAAGAAGAAAAATATTTTTAATAATTTTGGTTGTAAGTTCAAATGATTTTCTATTTAAAATAACATGGATCTAGGAATCCAACCACCTATCCTAGCCTATTTAATTAAGGTTGAAAAAATGTTAATTGCAAAAATCAATCCCATATTGCAAGTTACACATGCAGTTGATGGACAACTTAAGTATAAAAGTCACATAATTAACTTTTCTCAAGATGTCACATAGATTACTAAGATACTTCTTCTTAAAATTAAAGATATCCCTTTCTTAATATTGAGAAGAGTAGATCAAATGGGCACTGAGTATAATTTCATTATTAACAAGAGATAAGTTTATGAAGCCTTGATTTTTAAGAAGGCAAATGATCGATATTATCACAATGTTGAAATTAATATCCATGCATTAAACAATGTTGCTGATACTAGTAATGTTAACATCTTCCATAAAATTCCTTGTATTCCATTGTTAGAAAAGGATGGAAAAATTGATATTGTAGTTTGAAGGTCTTTTGCTTCAGATAGATGAAGAAAACATTATTAGTTATACATTGTCAGTTACACAATGTCCTGGAATTGTAGGAAAGGTAATTGATTGGATAAGAGCATGGATGCATAATCCATTTTTGTAGGATTCAGATGTTGCTCATTGTCCTTGCATTTCTAATTCTCTTATTAATGATTTTAACATGATGGGGTTGTTTACAATGGTATTTCCAAGTCTTTTTTCCTAAAGAAAAATCCAATTTTCTTTAATGAAGAGCTAAAGATATCAAACTACATGAATATGAAAAACATCTTATTTGCTATAAAGATGGTAGATTTGGATGCCACAAGTGTTTTACATAAATATTATTTCTCTATTTTTTTGTTATTTTCATTATTCATAATGTTTTTTTAAAGCATTGAAGCAATGATGTGTGATTTATTTTTAGGTATTATATCTATAATGTCATTAGAAGGAGATGGGTAGTGGAATCTAACTTTGTATTTTTTTTTAAAATATTGTTGATGCACCCATAACTATTGAGGAACTATAGGAACAATTGCATAATGTTCCATCACATGTCATTGTTGACAATTTGATGCAATATGGTACCTCCATTTATGGTACACCAGCTTATTGAAGAAAATGTAAAGTAGTGCTAATTGACATGGTGAATCAATTGGGAAAATCTACTATTTTTCTTATTCTAAGTGTAGCAGATCTCTATTTGCTTGAGTTAAATAATTTAATGGAAGGAGATCCACCTAAGAACTCATCAGAATTGAGACATTGGAGGCAGAGTAATATCATAGAAAATCTGCATATAGTTGTAGAGTTTGTGCATCATTTTCATAATGCCTTTCTTAAAATAGTTTTAATGAATGAATTCCATGTTGTTGACTATTAGACACGATATGAGTGGGAGCATCATGGATCTTTACATGTGCATGGTTTCCTATGGATACAAGGTGCTTTAAAGGTAGATGAACTTGATCATAATGATTCTCACATCATGCGTAGGGCAAAGAAAGTTTTTGATTCAATTACAGATGCATGGAATTCAAGATATATAGCTAATGGACATCCAAATAATGTAAGTTCTCATTTATCTTTTATGTTCTTTACACAAAGTTATTTTTGTTAATATTGCTTAAAATATGCAGATATTAATTTCTTCATTGTTATATCTTTCAATTTGTCTTTCCACTTAGGCTCTACATGTAAATATGTTGCATCATCCATGTGAGTTGACTACTGAAAAACTACAATGTATGGATTTGAAAACTGAATATGCTGATTTGCTTAATGCTATTCAAAGACATACTATCTGCAAACTCAGTGCATGCTTAAGAAAACATAATGGCACAAAAGTTTTCAAGTACCACATTCTAATAAAATTGTTATTTCCTTCCTATTTCCTCACCATTGCATTCATTTTTATAAGCAAGTATACTTTAATTTATCTTGAAATAAAAATTATATAGATATTCAACTTCTGTATCTTTTAATTCTAGATATAATGTTCCTTGGTTGTTATCTTTATAATTCACTTTTTAGAAAGATTCAAAAAATAATAATGAGATTACTTATATTCCTCAAAGAAACGATCCAAGGCTTAATGTTCATAATAGAATAATGCTTCAGACAAAGAGGAAAAATATAGATTTTCAGTCAACAATGTCACGATATGTTGTCAGAAAATATATCACGAAATATGCTGCATAAATAAAGAAGAAATCATTGTCTTTTCATGACATGTTGCAAATTTCTAAGTCCTGGGATCCTCATGAAGATGCTTTATTAGTATATAGAAGGCTATGATGGATGTTGTTGCAGATAGAGACATTGGTGTTATGGAGGTTTGTCACATGTTGTATGAGCTTCCTTTGGTAGACTGTAGTTGTGTTTTCTGCACACTCAATGTTCCTTGAGAGGTGTACAAAAAAGTTTAGATTAATTCAGATGAAACTAATGAAGCTACAAACTATACAACTCTTATTAATATGTATTAGAAATGTCCACTTCCAATGGAGGATGTATCATTGCTGTAGGCTTTTAGAGAGTACAATTACAACATGAAGAATAAGAACAATCCAAATTGGAATCCGCATCACCTAGAGCTAGATGCTACTGTTAGATATTATCCCAAGTTTCTCATCCCATTGAAGTAAGGGAAAAATGGATTGAATACTATTGGGCTATGTTGTTGTTAGATTATTTGTTTAGATATGTGAAGTGAAATCTTGGTTCTAATGACGAGGAGATTAAAATGAAGTGGTTTTTCATTCAACATTTGTATGTAGCATTAGAGATTAATAGTAAAGAAGAATTATAGCAAGCTTTGGAGGAAGAAAGACAATTTTTAAATATAACTCCCTAGGTGCAGGATCATGAGGAATATGATTTTGAAATCTTGAACTGTCATTTCTTATCAACATGTCATTTTGAGAGAACATAATTGGAGATGCTTAGCCTATAGGTTGTTGGTAGAATGCATGACTAGATGTTACAGTATTTGGGAGAGGATGTTGTAAAGTTTGCTACAAGCTTTAGTTACATAAATAAATCATCTTGATCCATGATCTTTATTGATCATGACTACAATGCTTATGATTTTGATAAGCTGGGTGCAAAGCATAAGAAATGTTACAATAAAATTGTAGGACACATGATGTTTTCATAGTCAACAGATGAAGTTGTTTCCCCTTTATAAATGATTATCTAGGGAATAGCTATTATAGGAAAGTTATTTCTCATAGGCACACTTCATAATGCTTTCATGAAATACTATAATGAAAAACATAATTCTTTACTTGTCATGGCACCCACAGTAGCTATGACATTTAACATTAATGCAATAACCATTCATTCCAATTTAAGCATTGGAATAGGTGCATACAAAGAACTCTCTTCCTCTGTATAGATAAGTATACAACATCAACTATCATAGGTAAGATATATAATAATTGATGAAATGAGTTTTTTGGGAGGAAGATTATTACACAGCATTGATAGACAACTAAGAGAAATTTTTCTTAAGCATCACAATGAAGTTTTTGTAGGAAGATTAATTATATTGATAGGTGATTGGGATCAGCTTTCTCCTATGCTTGATGTTGTGCCTTATAAATCTAGGAATCCAAATATTATAGGGGTTTGGTAATCATTTGATACCTTTGTTGTTTTAGATGTAGTTTATTGTCAGTTTGGAACTGATCCACAACAACAAAGATTCAAGGAAGTATTAATGCATATTAGAGAAGGAAAAAGTCGTGATGAAGATGATAATTTATCTAATGTTTGTTAAATCTTATTTTACACCTCTGTAATGTTTGTTGCAATAATTGTGCAATGTATTCCTTTGTCAACATATACGAAATATATAAACTTTTATTTATACTAATTTATGTGTACTAGTATATATTATTTGGAATGCAAATAGTGATGTTATTTAAATAGTTCTATTAATATTTTAACAACTTGAACATTTATAACTATCCTTTATAATGATAATTGATAACTTAAAAACTTAAAAAAAAATTAAATTCTACTAATTACTTGTGAAATAGCTCCACTATCTTATATATATATATATCCATCAATTGGCCGAGATGATTTTAAAGAAGATGATGTTAACCAAGCTCTACTATTGGATAAGGAAACAAGATATCTAAAAATAGAATCACTTATCCATCCTCTATTTCTCTAGCCCTTTCCCAATTTAGTTTTTCCATCTTGGTCAAGTTTGTTCTGTCTTTGGTTGTTCATGGTGTTTTTTGGCATAAGGCATGGACTTCCTCCATAGAGAGATTTCTATTTTCTACTACCAATCTCTTAAGCTCAGTGTTCACCCTGGCTAGCTACTCTTGATATTGATGGATGAATTCTTGCATCTACTATTTTTTCACATCAAAATTCTATAGGTGATGATTCTACGAGGTTAACATCTTATTCTAGGCATGTCTGGAGCAAGTCCTTCTAAACTAAATATGTATTGGCCTTGGCCATGGCCTAGTCAAAGAGGATTATCACCATCCCTACCTCAACTTATTTGAGTGTGTCCTGAAGTTATTGAAAAGCTTCATCCCTTGTTAGTGTAGGGTTAAGGAGCATAGGATTAGTAAGGCAAGCTCTAAATTTAGCAACCTCTATGGCCAAGCATTGGTTTTGTGCTTGAGACATTTTGAGTTGCCCTTTCAGAATGATGCATTTTCCCTTTCCTTTAGGTAGCTTCAAATAGGTTGTAGTGATGTTATTCAAAAAATCAAAGATATTTGAAATTGATTGCCTAGTTCCCACCAGTTGGTCCAACAACTCCTCATGCTGGGTTTCACTCAATTAGCTACTAATAATTTGTGTAGATGTCTACATCTCTAGGTGTAGAAATGTCTAGTACAGATTGCACAGGTGCATTTAACACTTTCACTATTGTCTCCTTTCCTTGGTGGTGCATCACCAAGATAATTGCTTCCTTGCCCTCCTCCAAGCATACTGAAAGGATAGCAGCATTCCCAGAGATTTTTGGGAATTAATATTGCTATGAGAGAGACATTGTTACCTCTTAGGCACTAGGATTCAACCTCACAGGTAGTTGCATTTTTCGGCTAATAATATTGGCCCACCTTCCTCCATTTGATTGATCATTTGAGCCACTTCATTGAGGTGGCTTATTGCATGGTGGTACAAAATGGATCCCCACCACTTGTTCCTACTTGTTGCTCCCACTCATGTAAGAGCTACTTTTAGATTTTGCATAGGTGCTCAATGGCTACGTAGGCCTCTGACGTTGTTTCTTGAGTGGGTGGTGGAGGTGGCGGTTGTTGCTTCTCTTCTTTGGACACTATAGGGGCCTTGTCTTTTATCATCTCAGACCAAGAGGTAATGAGAGTATGCTTGATTATGTCATTTACATAGTAGACTATCCTTGCCTTTTTACAAATTTTTTTTGATAAGGCATGGAAAGAGCAGGTTTTTCCTTCCACATTCATTTTTCTTGAAGCACTTTTCCATATTTAGATATATTAGTTGTAGAAGGCTTATAGGGAATCTCCTGATTAAAGTAGCATATGCGTGGGCAGAGAAAGAAATCACCTTGCTGGGTTTCATTTTCAAATTAAGGTGATAAGCCGCTATCTTGAAGTATATGTGCTCTACTAGTGTGAGCACATGAAGCTCCTTGTGTTACACCACATAACCCTGTTGGGTCCACTTCCTTTTTGCCACTTGATCTGCATGCATGGAGATCTTTGCTAGATGGGTTTCATAATTAGGCAGACCAAGAGCCTGTGCAATAGCTTCTGCTAAGTAGGACAACTAAATGTCTTTTATTCTTATAGTGGCTCTTACCTTTTGATTATTCTAGAAAAGATATGTCTCTCCCATGTATCACTCCCCACAAGAGATGATGATTGGTCACATGGGAGAGTTTTGTAATTACATCTTGACTTTTATTGGAGCATTTTCTAAGAATGGTCCAAAGTTCTATTCTTGGAGAACTGAGTGTTGGACATCACAAGGCTTGATCATATCAAGGCAAGCTTATTTTAGTGTGACCTCAAGTCTTACTACAAGCGCTAGTGCCTCTCCTCTTTGAGATTGTTTAGTTGTAGCCTCTTCTTTGAGAATCTGTTGAATAGATTCCACTTTAGGCTCCTCCTAAAGAGGTCCCATTGCATGAGTTTCTACTACCTACTCCTAGGCTTGTTCCTACTATTCCCTTCGAGCTCTGGGTCATTTGTCCCTTGGTATTGATGGTCTTCCTTCTTGTAGCTATTTTGGTCTTGGTGCCATCTGTGATCACAACATGACCAAGGGTTAGCATTTAATGTGTAACTTGAAACAATTGGGATACTATATCTCTTAGGATAGTTACACTTGGCTAAGTTGTGATCATGGCCTTGTTGATTATTTTAATATTATTTTATTCTTATTTTAATATTAATAAATAATTTTAGGTTTACTAGAGTTTGTTGGAAGGGTTAAACTCTAAAAAATTAATGGCATAATGTTGTTCTATTCATTAACCATTTGGGGGAGTTAGAAAAATTTTAAATTTTTTTTATCATAGACCTTAAGATTTGTGATTCCCATGACTAAGGGCTTACCCCCGATAGCTACAAGATCAAGGAATGGAGTGATTTGGACAAATGGTATGAAAGTTATGGGCTCTGAAAAATTGCAAAAAATCCCCTATCATTTTGAAACAAATGACAAAAAATTTCAAAGTGTTGGATGGTATTCATAAAATTTTTTCACTGCATCAATTGGGCCTAGTCGATGGGGTCAAGTCGACGGAGTCGATTGTGTTGACTAGGCCTAATCAATGCAGTTATAGATCACTGTTGAATTTGTTAAAAATAATAAAAAATAAGGAGTTTTCACATGAAATGAGGATCAAATGGAAGCCCAAAAAGCCATAAACATGATGAAAATATTAGAAGATGGTTTTGAAATTTAGAAAATTAAAAAATGATTTGAGAGTAAGATTTGATGAAGAAAATTACCTTAAGGAGCACAAAGTTGGATGCATGATGGAGCACATGAAAGATTTTAAGTTCCTAAAAAAATTTTAAGATCCTAAAAAATTTAAAATCTTATAAAAAATTTTAAGTTCCTAAAATTAATTTCTCCCAGTACATAACACAGTGCTATCACAAACCCCTATACTACCTTGGTAGTTATACTTTACATTGCGATCTTTGTTTTGGCTATTTGCTATTTGCAGCTTTTGGCCTTTTCCTTTTATACACTATAACTTATTTACATTTTTTTTGTTCATATATGCTAGAAAACTTAAATTAATATTTCAACAAAAATTTTTATTTTTGCAGTTGTAGTATATTTAAAACCTATCCCTTTCACACACTATAGCACCATAAGTTGTGGCTTCATAAGCTATAAACATTTCATATGTTATAGCTCCATAAGTTGTAGCTTCATATGCTACATCCTTCATAGGTTGTATCTTCATAGGCTACATCCTTTTTAGAATGTATCTTTATAGACTACAACTCTTCATAGGTTGTAACTTCATAGGCTACAACTCCATAAGGTGTAGGCTATAGCTCCACAAGTTGTAGACTGCAACCTTTATACACTATAGCTCCATAAGTTGTAGCTTCATAGGCTATACCTCCATAAGGTATAGGTTGTAACTTTCATCGCTATAGTTCTACAAGCTATAGCCTCTCATGCTATAAGTCCCACATATTGTGAGTCTTACACATTGAAAATTTGTATCTTGTGTAAAACATTAAAAATCATAGAAGCCTTTATCACCTTAATCAATTAATTGGTCTATCATGTTTTATGCCTCTTTCCTTTACCATTCTACCACACAACATCATTTTCATGACCTTGAATCAAGAATTTGCTCACATATATGACCTTAAAAACCTAGCTATATTGGAGAGTAGGAAATTCCTCAAGTAGTTAGGATTTATTCCAGTGCATATAAACATTGACAAATAATACTACAACTTTATATGTGCATAAATTCAAGCTAATTTATGCATCCCATGCAAGAATTTCAACTCTAAGTGTCACTATGAGTTGACCTATAAAGATGGGAAGGGATATATTCCTTTATGATATGACCACATCAAATTATCTAAATTTTACATGCACTTAGTAGCACAGTTGCTGAGTGCAAATGAAGATAGTGAAGTGACTAAAAATGCTAGTTCAGGATCCCACCTAGAGGATCAAGATGACATCTAAGCTAAGTGTAATCTAAATTTTTAAAACCTTTGTCATTTCCTTATAAAAATTTACAAATTTTCATGAAATTGCAAAAGCAGTACAAACAACCTAACTGCACAATGTTAGGAAAATAGCCATAACTTCATCATTATGAGTCCAAATTAAATGAGATAACATCCATTAGAAAGCTCAAAGAAAGGGCTATGAATAAATAACATTAAATTTCACAAATTTGAAGCCATTATCCAAAGAAAAAATACACATCATTGCTTTCTTTTTCATGCCAAAACATCAAAAACCTCAAAACGTAGATTTCATATAGCCATGAAAACAATCAAAATAGCTAAAACCATTGAAAACCATTAAAATTTACACCAAAATAATGGGGTAGGATTTTTTTGAAATTTAATTTTAACAAATCCTAAGGCCTATATTTGAAAAGATAGCCACACCCCAAAATTTTGGAAAAAAGCATGGAACAGTAAGCGCTGTTTTCAAAATCAAATTTACAAAAGCTAAAGCAATGAAACGACCATGGATTCATGTAGAAATGGCCAAAATAGGAGGTGATATTTCATCAAAATTTCATTTTAATCCTTCCACTAGAGTAGATCTGGAAAAAATGGCTCCAACACATGGGAAACAAAACTAGAAAAACCATAGAAGACAAAGGCAAAAATAGGTAGAACTACCTACATTGGAGTAGCAATAGAAGAAGCCTAGATGGAGATGGGCCTAGGTACTTCTTCTAGCTCTTGGGAAAATTTATCCACCTTTTGGATCATAGGGTTTCTGCACTTTCCCCCTCATTTCTTTGGCACCATGATAGGCTCAACGCTAGGAATGAACAAAAATTGAGAAGGATGGAAGATCAATGCTAACTGTGAGGAAGATGGGAGGCTTCCACATTGAAAATTGGTTGCTGCTACCACAAGAACCTATGCTAGAGTTCTCCACCAATGTGCTATTATTGTAGAATAATAGTTGTGATCAAAACTTGCAAAATTTAACATATAAAATTCATCTAAAACCTAAACACATAGCTTGAAACCCTAGCTGCTAATTTAGTGCACCATAACTCCAAGTGCACTAAAGTGCAAAGTGGGGAAAGTCTAGTTCATGTTGGTTTTGCATGGGAAACAACTTCACTTTTCAAAGTTTTAAATTTTAGGATTATGGGCCCCACCTTGTGCCTTCTCTCTTTACCAAAAATTGCATCAATGCTGAGCTTTTTTCTAATTTGACACTTTAAACCTTATGGCAACCTTAACCCCCAAGCATCCACATTGGGAATACCATACCTAGAGTGGAAAAATGCCTCATATTTTGTAAAATCATTAGAATTCTAAATATTTTTCTATTTTTGGTAATCCAAACCTACCTTTTTCAACCTTAGGTTTTCAAAAATGGGTGAGACATGAATAAAGCTAAACACCATGGGTTTCCACACTAAGGCAATAGTGCCTAGTGTGGAATAAAGGGGTAACATGTACTCTTATTTTCCAAAATTCATCTAGCATAACTTTGACCCCAAAATGGATCCCATATGACCTAGAACCTCTCCAAGCATCTCCAACAACCTTGAAACCCCACAAAACCTAGTCAAAATTGGTTGAAATTTGGGATTTGGTGTTTTCCATCCTAGGGAAGGATTTTCCATACTTAATATCTCACCCTTAGCATGGATAGATGGGGGAAGCTAAAAATGACCTAAATCAATTGCCTTATGATCATTTCTTAATGCTTGATGATCCCTAGATCCTATCGGAACCCTTTGGAGCTTTCGAAAGTGCCAAAAGTGGTCAAATATGGAATAAAAATACCATCCCCTTCTCATCCATGCTAGGGCCACCAAGCCTAGTGTGGAGAAAATGGGGGAGATTACATGAGATACTTAGAAGCCTCCAAACTATTAGATCTTAACACCCAAAATTGACCATTGACACCAGCAACCCTGGAGGTTGACATGCATGGTTGATCGATTATTGATTTAGTGTAGGTCTAACTTTTTTAGTTGAGGGAGACTCTTCTACATTAAGCCTCCAAACCTTAGCATGGATGGAAGGGGGAAAAGTTAGAATCCCCCTCACATCCTTCAAAATGACTAGATCTTGACCTTATGTACTGATGGCCAACATTAACAATTATATGGACACTCATGCATAGATAGATTGACCATAAAAAGCTAAAAAGCCCTTCCCCAAAATCTTCCATGCTAAGCATGAGAGCCCTAGCATGGAAAAATGTTAAGAAGCCTAAAAATTACCTAATGACCCTTGAAACAACCAAAATTTAACATTATATGTTAGCAGTCAACACTAGAAACCATAAAAGCTTTCATGCATGATCGAAAGTGATAAAAAATGGCCAAAAAGCTTTCCCCCCAATTTTCCAGATTGAGCATGAAAGACCCAACATGGAAAAATGGGAAAAACACTAAAAACCATTCATCAACCTTTAACATAAGAAAATTTTAGCTCCAAGCATTGGTAATCATGACTAGCAAACTGAAGGACATACATGCATGGTCAAAAATGATGCAAAAAGGTGAAAAAATTTTCCCCCTAATTTTTCACATTGGGCATACCATCCTTAGCATGGGTAAAGAGGGGGAAGCTTTAAAACCACCTAAAATACCTATAAATTGACCAATTTTGACTCCAAACCCTAGTCTTCGACCCTAGGAGCCTTAGAAGCACATATGCATGGTCTATTGATGTTAAAACTAGGCTAGATTTGAGTTTCATGGTGTTTCCACACTAGGGATCCCTCCCTCCATGCTACTTAGCATGGAAATTAAGAGGAGATTCATTTAGAATTCATAAATACCTCAAAACAACATTAATTATACTTGCATGCACTCTAGGACCCTACTGGCATTCTCTAGAGCCTTTAAAATTCAGGAAATTGATGTTAAAATGGTAAAAAGTGATTCCCCTTAGCTTTCCATACTAAGAATCCTTGTCCCAATGTGGAAAAATGGGAAAAGCCAAAAAATGCTCAGAAATACCCAAAATTACCAGAAATTAACATGAAACCCTAGTCCTCAAACCTGGTAGCCCTGAAGACTGACATGCACAGTTGATTGAGGTTAAAATTGGCCTAGATCTAAGATGCATGATTATTCCATGCTAGGGATCTCTTTCTCCATGGTGAGGATAGTATCCCTAGCATGGAAATGCAAGGGGTGACTTATTTGGAGCTTCTAAACAACTCAAAATGACATGGAAAAAGGACAGCACAATACTTAAGCACAAAGAAACACATGCATACTTATATTAATAGGAATGCTTTTAGACGAGCACAGCGCATCAGTCTGAGTAATCTCTGTTACAAACTAGAGTAGGAATGCTTGTAAAAGGAGCACAGCGCATACTTTACGATATCTCTGCTTGTAAAGCATTCCTGATATATAGTAAAGAGTCATAGCAGAGATATCGTAAAAGTGATGTGCTGTGCTCCTTTTACAAGCATTCCTGCTCTAGTTTGTAACAGAGATTACTCAGACTGATGCACTGTGCTCGTCTGAAAGCATTCCTGTTAATATAAGTATGCATGTGTTTCATGCACTCTAGAACCTTGGTAGCAACCATTAGAGCCCTCAAAGCTTACAAAACTGATCTTAGATGGCCAAAAGATAGTTGCCCCTATTTTTCCACCCTAAGATTTTCATCTCTAGCTTGAAAAAAGGGGAGAAGATAAAAAACCACTTAGGGATTCTCAAAACTACTAAATTTTGACATGGATCCATAGTCCTTGGCCTTGGCAATTGCAGAAGGTAACATGCATGGTTGATTGTGACCTGAATTGGCATAGATATAGGATTATTGCTTCTTCCATGCTAGAGTAACTTCCCAAGCATGGAAATAAGGGGGAAAAGATACTTTTCCACTTTTCATGGTAAGATGATACTCCCAGAAGCCAAAGATCTACACTGAAGAAGCCTAGGATCTCATAGCCTCAAGATTTTGCTTATCTAACCTCATTTCATGNTCTATGCCAAAGAAGCCTAGGACCTCATAGCCTCAAGATTTTACTTATTTAACTTCATTTCAACCTCAAAAATCCATTCCCCCTATTCTTCCATGCTACAGTAACTCACCTAGCATTGAAATAGGGGGGAAGACCTTAAGTGCCCTTAAATAGCCTTCAAACAAGTTCAAAATTAGCTAGAAACTTGTAGAATCGAAGTCTATAGCCCTAGGGGCCTAGAAACCTAGTCAAAGTACTCATAAATCACTCTAAATTCATAAAACAAGTTTCCCCCTATTTTTCCATGCTAAGGGTACTATTATTAGTATGGAAAAATGGGGGAAATCCATTTCTACATGTTTTGACACACAAAATCAACTCAAATTGCCTTAAAATAAAGCTAGAGGATGCACAACCTCTATGTATGGGTCATAGCTACTTGTTTGATCATGTTTGACCTTAATTTGGCATGAATTGTGGTTTTCCACACTATGCCTACTTTCTTCTGTGCTAGCTAACATGGAAATAGAGGGGGGGTGGGGGGTGTGGGAAGGAGAACGGAGGGAGGGAAGGCCCCAAAACCTACTTATTGGCCTTTATAGACCTCTTAAGTGTTCAATTTGGATGGATCTAACCTTCCACTACCTTAGGAAGGGCCTAGAACCTCAATTTTGGACCTCTAAGCATCCCAAAACCTATTTTCTTTGATTTCCACATTGAGGGTCCCTATTTCCACATTGAGCTTAGTGTGGAAGCTTCAAAACACTTGATTTTCAGTCCAAAAAACCTTGATTGATGCTTGAAGTTACCTAATAGCCTTGTAGCCTCGAAACACGGCCCACTAAGGTTTAAAACTAGCAAATCCTAATTAGTTTTTACCTATATTAGCCAGATTTTACCTTATATAACTAGTTTTCTTGATTTTTGCCTTATTACATAATGTTTTAACTTGTTTTTGGACTTGTGTTGCCTTGTTGATCTTGTTGACCTTCTATGGGCTTTATATAGCCTTATGTGTTCTTTATTTTCCTTGTTATAGCTTTATTTACCTTTTTTTTGCCTTTAAATGGTATCAAATATTGGGTTTTGACCTTCCCTGACCATTGTTTTGACACCATATGATCATGGCCTAAAAAGGCCTTAAACTAGCATCATAGTCCACCAAGACTCTAAACTAGCATCATGGCCTTCTAAGGCCTAAAAATGGTGAAATTATAATCTTTATTAGTCATTTGTAGCCTTATTTCTTATGTTTCCATTGGTTTGAACTTTACTTGACCTTTGTTGGCCTTTATTACACTTTGCTGAATTGTCCTTATCTCATTAATAACCTTGGATGGCCTTGATCACATTAGACTTGCATGTGTTTTATAGCATTTTAATATTATTTATTCACTTTTTATCCAAGTGCCACTTAATATGATGTTGGTTGACATGTAGGATCAAAGTATGAGTACCTAGGAGTAAACCTTCTTACCTTTGTATCTACATGGACCTCATGATGATGTCGAATGATGTATCAACCCTAATTGCCTAGCTCTTGAGCTTGATAGTTTTGTAGATCACATAGCCTCAATGGAGAAACCTCTAGAATGGCCTAAGAACCTAGTCAAAACCCTTAACTTAGAAGTAGGAGACATAACTGAAGACTCTCTAGTTGAGGTTCCTATCACAATAAATAGTGGTGAGGAGAAAATCCTAAAACTAAGTTCCTCACTGGAACCTTAATGTGCCCAAGGCATTACCAAGGTCTTACAAAGCAACATTAAGGCATTTTCTTGGTCATATGAAGATATGTTAGGCCTAGGCCCATGTCTAGTCTAGCATAACATCATACTTGATCCTAGCATTAGACCAATTAAGTAAAAAGTACAAAAAATTAGACTTGATTTAACCTTAGCAGTTCATGATGAAATATCAAAGCTCTAGAAAGCTAGTTTCATTAGGGTTGTTGACTACATAGAATGGGTATCCAATGTAGTGTTAGTTCCTCAGAAAAATGGAAGTATCTATATTTGCATTGATTTTTAAGTCCTAAATAAAGTGACTATCAAGGATGACTTTCCTATGTCTAGTATTGATAAACTTATTGATACTACTGTCAGACATGCCTTATTGTCCTTTATGGATGAATTCTTGAGGTGTAACCAAATTAGGATCAACCTAAAGCACCAACTTAGCATGACCTTTATGACCCCATGAGGTACCTTTTGTTATACCATGATGCCCTTTAATCTCAAGAAGGACAAAGTGATTTACCAATAAGTTATGATCTATAAATTCAATGATTACATGCTAGGTTTGGTTAATGATTACATAAATGACATAGCTATTAAGTCCAAGTGGCCCATGACCATGCTAATGACCTAGATCTTGTGCTTAAATGATGCCTCAAATATGAGCTTATGCTCAATCCTAAGAAGTACATATTTGGTGTCAAGACCAGTAAGATGCTTGGCTTTTTAGTCTTTGAAGTAAGGATATGCATCAATCCTAATAAGGTTAAGGACATATCCAAATTAGTAATGCCTACCAACCTTAAAGAGCTTTAGGGATTACAAGGAAGATTACAGTTTATTCATAGGTTTATAGTTAGGCTTACAGATAAGTTACAACCCATGCAACATTTGCTTAAAAAAGGAGTTCACTATGAGTGGACGACTCAATGCTAAGAGGCCTTTGAAAGCCTTAAGAAAGAATTAACATAATTATTGATAGTCTATCCTCTATAAGAGGGTAAACCATTTTACATTTATCTTGCCATCTCTAATACATCCATTGTCTCTCTACTCTATTAGAAACGTGATGATGAAGCAAAAATGCCCATATACTACCTTAGCCACACATTAGTTTCCCATGAGACCTGATACACTAAAGTAGAGAAGTATTATCTAGCACTAATATTCTCATTGGAGAAGTGGAGATACTACCTCTTCAGAAGCCAAGTTAACATGATTGCAAGGATAACATACTCATAGCTATAATGATCAACATCTATGAAAGTAGTTGTATAGTCTGATGGAAAGCCATAACCATGGAGTTTAACCTTCATTACATCTTTCAATCCTTAACAAAAGGTCAAGCTATAACTGTACAACTCACAGTTTCACCTATCAATGACCAAGCGACCATAGATCCTAAATTCCCTAATGAACACATTAACATAGTTAGCCAGGTGACTGAGGGTTATGAGGCAGTCTTAAACTTTGACAGAGCTTCAACTGCCCATGGGGATAATGTCATTGCCATTTTAACATTCCCATCTAGTAAGATCTATCCCTTTGCCTATCACTTTAGGTTTCCATGTATAAACAACATAGTGGAGTATGAAGGTTTGATCAAAAGGATGATGGTAGCTCGTGACCTAGAAATTACACACTTAATGATCAAAGGTGATTCACAACTCGTGGTTAACTATGTGACTAAAGTCTATGCATGCAAAGCTAAGCACTTACAACCTTACTGTGACCAAGGGAAGAAATTATTACAAGAATTCATAGATTTTGATATCCAACACATACCTCAAAATGAAAATACCATAGTTGATGCAATTGCAACATTAGCCCTTAGTGTGATGCTAGATGTGTTTAGTAAGTTTTCCACCTTAACCATGGACTGTGCTACTCCTATTACACAAAAAACTGAGGATATCTTTGTGGAAATATTTCATACTACTCATTTCAAGGAGTGGTATGATATTAAATTTTACCTTATGCATGGTGAATCCTCATAAGGCTTAACTACTACTCAAAAGGATGTCATATGCATGCGATTGAAGTAGTATGTCATCGTAGGTGATAACACATTATGTTGAAGATCCTATGATGGCATATGCCTAAAGTGCTTAGGTAAAATCGAAGCTAGAACAGTCCTAGAGAAGGTACATGAAGTGTTTGTGGAGGACATAGGACCAAGAGCTATGGCTGCTAAGATAGATAGTTGGGCTATTACTAGCCCCATATGGAAAATGACTACTAGAAAAAGGTTAAGTGGTGTGACACATGCCAATGATATAGCATCCTGACACATGTATCACCAGCTGAATTGCATACAACCCAGATAACTTGGTCATTTCAATGATGGGGGTTGGATATCATTAGACCTATAACACTTGCCAGGTTGGCTACCATGGTGTACTACTAGATGTGGTGTTCTATTGGGGTACGGGGGTCTGTAGTGATCTGTAACCTTTCCTATTTGCTAGTTCACCAATATGCACTTGATTCACTAAATTTACCAACTACTTTTTGAAATATTTTTCTTCCCCTTTTTTCTTCTTCTTACAAACATTGAAGACACAGGTATTTATAGGTTTAGGATTAGTAGAAAATGTGGGATGGCTACCATGTGGTGGATGGAATGGTTGGGACTATGCTTAGTGTAGTTACTGTTCATGTGGTGTGCCTATGAAGCTAATGGTGTCAATGGTGTTGCACTTTGCTATGCTCTACCAGACTCTACAGTACTCTACGAGACTATGACTATGTTGCCAGCTACATGTGTGTGCACCAAGAGGATTATGAGGTACCTAAAAAATGAAACTCAGAGACTATATGAGACTACACTCTTCATGCTCTTGCATGGGGTTAAGCATAGTTACAATATTGGGATAAAAGGAGATACAAAAAATAAGTATTTGGCTAACTATGCTTGCCAAAAGTGAGTTGACTACTTTGGGGAGCTAAGCTAAGCATTGTTGCTACACTGTAGAGGCCGCTGGAGATTATCCTTGCTAACTACACTCTTTTAATAGGTGACTACTCTTTGGGCCAGGGGCAAGTGTAGACCTGGGACTTGGAAAAAATTGCAAAATTAGCCTTCTGCTAATTACACTCTAGGAGACTATGCTCTCTATGCTCTACAGAGGGGTTGAGCATAGTTCCCACACTTTGCCAAAATTTATAGCTAAGACACTGTAGTCTAGATTTGGAGGTGTTTCATTATTCCCTCTTTATTGACATTTGGAGGAGTGGCCCAAGAGACATCAAAAAAGAATAGCAAAACACCATATCAGACTTGGCACCAACATCACTCTTTAGTGTGTGATTGGATGTCACTACATCATGCTCAAGAGTGTTGTGGATAGTGGTATGCTAGATGGTAGGTGAGAAGTGAGAGTAAAAGGTGTAGGTGATGTGCTATGGATAAAAGGGAAGATAAGGTGCAAATGGGATGTTATGATGTGAGGACATCATGGATGATGATGACCATGGCACTAGAGTGACTTACCTTTAAAAATGTTGACCTTTCATCGAAGTGCTTGTGAGAGAGTCAAGGTATAGGTTTAAGGTTGGGCTGACTGCATTACTGCATTACTGTTGGATTTCTTGGCAACGTGCTTTTCTCCTCTATCCATTTTTTGTAGGATGGACCTTCTTTAGGCTCTACACATTACTGAATGCTTGCTATGAAGTGCTTCCCATCAAGTGAGTTGCGTGTCACTAGATGGGCTTTGCTTTGTTATTGGCGAAACTACAACACATTTGTACGATAGGTGTTTCCTCCCCAAGATGACTTATGTTACATCCACCTAGGCTTTGATTAGCTAAAAGAGTCTTCCCATGAGATGAATTATGTTATGTCCACCTTGGGCTCTAAAGCTTGACTTAAAGAAGGTGCCATGTGGTCATAGCACATGAGTGTCAAAAAGGTTTGCAATCTTTGCTATGTGAGAAATGAAAGGGTTTTGGGATATAGGAGTAGATGTGAGTAGGCTATAATGGGATAATAGGGATATGCACTTTAAAGAGGTTTAGGTAGTTCAATCATGCACATCAGAGCAATGTGAAGACTTGCTACTGTGATGAGATGTGCCTTTACATGATCACTTGGGACTTCATCTTGCAAACATAACTTTGAGAAGACGAGAAAACCACATAATGCATAAATGCAAATAGAATATAGATGATAAAATGTAGAAGGTGACATCAGTGGCATAGGTTGCGTAGATTGAAAGTGCTTTATTCTAGAACTACAATGTGCTCACTCACTTGATGTAGAAAAAGGGTTGTAGTATGCTCGCTCACTTGCTTGTAGAAGGATGGAAAGAGTTATTAATGACTGATTGTGAACCTAATTTAAGTTCTTGGTACACCATGGCTTTACTATTTTAAGGTCCTAGTAGACTGTTGGGCCCAGTTTAATGTCCTAGTAGACCGTGTTGTGCTAGCTTATAGTCCTAGTGGACTGCTCTATGCTAGTTTAACATCATAGAAAATGGCTATGCCATTTTATCATCGTGACCCAAGGATGAGCTGTGCTAGTTTAATGTAATAGTGGACATCCATGCCAATTTAATGTCATAGTGGATGAATTCTTACCTTGCTTCATTGATGTGCAGTGCTACATGCTAGAAGTAGTATGGCTTCAAGTAAGAATGATTTACTAGATTGGCAAGCTCGTTTCCATCTTGATCAGCAAGCTTGAATGCTCCATTGTTGTAGGCATTAGTGAGTAGGAAAGGCCCTTTCCAATTGGCTAAGAATTTATCTGTGGGTTTGTGAATGACCTTGAGGACTAGGTTCCCTTTTCTGATTAGCCACTAATGCTGGTTGTGATAATGCTTTTGCTGTTTCCTTTCCTGATGCCATTCAATGTGATCAAGCGTACACATGTGCTCCTCCTTCTTTGAGTTAAGATTTATGGATCTCAACTCGTTGTTCTAACCTTTGTTAATGAAGTCTAAGAGGATTACATAGAGTGATAGAACCTACAATTCAAGTGGAAAAATTGCTTCAGATCTATAGATGAGGCTATAAGTTATCATACCTATTGCTATTTGATGTGTTGTGTGGTAGGCCCAAAGTGCATAGATTAGTTGCTCATGTCATAGTCATTTTCTATTACTTAGCATCTTCTTGAGAAGGTTGATGATGACATTGTTGGTGGCCTCTACTTGCCCGTTTTCTTAAGGGTAGCATGGTGATGAAAAGGAGTGCTTGATGCCAAAGTGCTTACAAAAGGCTTTGGTTTCAGTGTTGCTAAATTGTGGTCCATTATCTATCACTATGGTCATTAGCAAGTTAAAATGGGTCACTATGTTGTCCAACATGAACTTGCAAACCTACTACGACGTCATCTTCCTAAAGGGAATAGCTTCAACCTACTTGGTGAAATATTCCATTGTAGTTATTATGAAGCTATGCCCTATGAAGGAATTAGGTGTTATGGGTCCGATGATGTCTAGCCCTAGTGTTGGAATGACCACATGATTTGTGTTGTATGCAATTTAGTTAGTGGCACATGCATTAAGTTGCTATGCTACTAACAAGTGTTGCATGTTTTTACTTTCCAGACATAGTTTCTCTTCATATAAGGCCAATAGTAGCCTAGTTGTCTAATTTTTGCTGCCATTGTCTTACATGCTATGTGACCTCCACATAGTCCTTCATGGACCTGCTCAATGATTGTTTTTGCTTTGTTTTTACTTATGTAGGTTAGTAGTATGCCATTGTAGGATCTACAACATAATGTGTTATTACCTACAATGATGTACTACCATGAATGTTTACATATTACATTCTTTTGAGTAGGAGTTAAGTGTTACGGAGGCTCACCTTGTAGAAGGTATGCCTTGATGTCGTCGTACCACTCTTTTATTTGGGTGGTGCTAACTATGGCTATGGATGCATCTTCAATGATTTGCATGATAGGTGCAGTGCAATCTACCACCTAGTTGGGCAATGCATTGCACATGCTAGATGCTATGCTAAGGGCTAATGTTGCAAGTGCATCGATAATCACATTTTTTCTCTAGGGAACATGTTGGACATCAGCAACTATAAAGTGTTGGAGCAAGTGTTTTGCCAAGTTGTAGTTAGGCTATAAATGTTATGCTTTGCAGGTATAAACCTCTACTACCTAGTTGACCACTAGCTATGAATCACCTTGGATCACTTGTGTTGGATCCCTAGGTCACGTGTTGCAAGGATGCCTCAGAGAAGACATTTGTACTCTGTTACGTTATTTATGCAAGGAAATGTGAAATAATATTCGAAGGGTTAGATCTCTCTAGAGGAGAATGTGATAGTAGTGGTTGCACTATCCCCTTGAGAGGTTGAAGTTCTATTGAAATGTAGGAGTTTCTCATAATTATCAGGCACCTGGCTAATACTACTAACATGCTTGTTCAAGAACTTAGGATCTATGGTAACTCGATCTTCTACTAGTGAGGTTGTGAGTTATGCAGCTATTGTTTAACCTTTTGTTGAGGCTTGCATGACATAATGTAGGTCAAAATCTACTGTTATTGCTTTCCACCATGTAATGCGACTACTTTCATAGATATTCATTGTTATAGCTGGGAGTACATTGTTCTTACAAATGATGTTAACTTGGCTATGGATGAGGTAATGCCTCCACTTCTTTAGTGAGAAGACTAGGGCAAGACAATACTTCTTCATGTCACTGTATCTTGTTTCATGGGCTACTAATGCATGGGTTAGGTAGTAGACCAGGACCTCTATAGCATCATCTTAGTTTTGGCAAAGTAGAGAAGTAATGGATGTATCAGAAGTGGCAAGGTAGATGTAAAAAGGCTTATCTCCTTATTGTTGGCAACCATTTGGGATGTGACCGCCAACGAGTGTTCTCAAATAGGATTTAGGTGCTTGCTGGTCTCTGGCAACACCAAGGCCCAGATACCTCCAAATAGACTCAGTAGTTAATGTGAGTATGTGTGTGTGCTATTGCAGTGTGCAGTTGTGAAAAATGAAACGATTACGTTGTGTGTAAACTACAAATGACTTATCTTAAAGAGATTCAACTAGCTTTTCCAAGTACTATGAGTTGTTGAGAGTTCCTATTTTGTTCAATTACCTAGTCTACGCGGTCCTTATAATACCTACTTGTAACAAATAAAATTTTGTAAAAAAGTTTGAGCACAACTCTACGAATCTACTTCTAATTTTCCCCAGAGAAAGAGATAGTTCCACAAGAAAACTAGAAATAGAGTAAGATTCAATGGAAATAGACAGAAAAGAAAGCAGATTTGTGTTAAGATCTAAATATTTAAACAAGGTAAAATGATACGAGTAAAAACCTCGCAATAAAGCTATCCCAAATTCAATAACTATGAATTTTTCAAACTTCCAAGGCTTAAATAAGCAATTTCTTCAAGACAATCCTACTATGCTACCAAAAAATTACTGCGTAAACTACCACGTACGAGACTCCATTTTGGCTAGATAATGGATGTCAAAAATTGCATTCAACAGAACCTTCAAAAGACTTGACAATTTCTGATTGAAATACCACAGAGATTCACTTTAAAGATAAAAAGAAGCTATTCTGGTCCCATCAAAATACCAAAGATTTTCTGAACCCTCTTGACTATTGAATCGTTCAACGGCATGACTACAAGCAGAGGCTCTCTTACAACAATCTCAATAGCAGTTCTTATACGTTGCACAATAATAAAATTTACTACTAAAATGCTCTTAAGGCTTTTAAACACAAGCGCTTCTATGGCAAAATTTTAACAGAAATTTTCTATCGGGCAACAAGAACAATAAGAGCAATCTAAAAATCCCAAAATTACTTGCCAAGGATGATACTATCTAAACCACTAGCTAAACAATTTAAACAAAATAAAAAATAAAAAACATAACTCACAGGACTATGACAAAGAGGCTAAAATCTTTTCTTTAGCTAGTCATCTTACAAGCAATCTTTCATGATTTCTTCTTTACAAATGCTCTTCCAAGAGCCAAAGTGAGTGATCCCAAGTGTGAGCTCAAAAGTCACCCAAGTGTGTTGTATTGTCCCCCCCTTGTACTCCTTTTTCTTCTTACCCCTGAAGCCTTTTTATAGGGTTCAAAGGTAGTTACATACTTTAAAATATCTTAGCCGACTTCTCTCCCAAGTAAGGAAGTTACAACTTACCCAACTAGTTAGGAGATATTTCTCACCAATTTAGTTGGGAAGTTATGCAGTTAGGAAGTTATACATAAAGTTAGGAGGAATTTATGCTAACATTGATATTTGTAAATATTACAAATATTTTATGGGTAATAACTTATACAATAATGTTTGAAAAATAAATTCAAGACCTCAATATTATGAGAGCTTCATTCATTTAGAATAACTAAATTAATGGTAAGTCTTCAGCTGGGCACTTGGAATAATTAAATTAATGGTAAGTCTTCAACGATGGATAAAACTACAACTACAACATCAGTTAAAATATCTCTAACTTTGCTAATTCGTTCAGTTGTACACCTGTCTTTGTGTACCTTCGTGTCTCTGTTGCCACGTTCAGTGGATTGGTATGGCGATAACGAATGCGTTGGTGTCGGGCACTACTGTTTTGAGAAATTTCGGATTGCAAGTTCACCATTACAAAGTTTTCTCTGGAAGCAGTTAACGCAACAACCAAAATGTATTCCCGCGCATTGCCGATGAAATTTGTAAAATAGCCCAGAGGCTAGTAGGGTTTGATGATGCAATCACTCCTCAGCTACCATCATGAACTGCCGCTCAGAACACGAGCTCGCTGATGCAGCGACAGTGTTGAAGAAGGGAGAGTTTAATTTGATGAAGATGCCTTGAGCAAATATGGCAATGAGACCAGGATTTCAACGAAACACAACTCTGTTTTTGTGTATAATATGTGTGGATGAGGGTTTCGATTTTTTTTTCTCTTTGCGTTCATGGCAAAGGGGTTTTGTCGCCCAAGGACTTGGCCATGCCCATGGCGATGGCGGTTTTCCCTGGCGTAGCGGCTGCACTGCGATAAGCACGGTGCAGCCACATGATTTTATCATGCCAATTGCCTGCCTGGCTTTGTTCTGTTTCCTTTCCTTGCGTTTCTCTGGCCTTCTAGCAATGAAACAGTAGATGCCATTGATGCGACAGCCAAATGTGGAAAACTACTGCTTCACAGATGTCATTGTTTCAGTTTTTCTCTTTTTTTGTTTACTTTGACATGCTTATATTTTTACATTAATTTCCCTACACTGGATGTATAAATGATACATATGAAAATTGGACTTCCTTCATAATCTCGCTAGAGCTCGGTGTATCATAATATATATATATATATATATTGCTTCCTTGTAAAATGCATTGCTCAGAGATTTATAAGCTTACCATAGAAATGGTGCTCCTATACATTTCTTCCTTAAATTAAAAAAATGCCTTGGTTAACTTATTGTTTTCCTCTCAAATTAAAATTTTAGCCACTCCTCCAAATACTCATAACCAATTTAATCCTGCCTACTCCATGAAATGGCCAAATGTCCCAACCTTTCTGCCCCCTTTAACAAGGCTTAAAGAATTAAAATATGCAAGCCCTTTAAAACTAAAACATACTGAAAAATTCCATTGAATTTTTACAGTAAAAAAAAAAATCTTTTTGGAGGAAAATTCCCATTTAACATATGGTGTGATGGGACAAAAACCTCATTCCTAAGAGAAATAACAAACTGTACATTATCAAGTCTTTCATGAACTATTCTTGGGATGGAAACTGAATTGTGAGGGTTACCCTAGTGGGAATCCTCATCTCTCTAACTATTTCATAGGAAATTTTTGATGTGATGAAGGCTGTTCTATTGTTCTCTGGCTTGGTGAAGCTCTCACCTTGATCCACTGGAGCTTTCTCTTCAACATTCTTCTATTCTTCCTCATTGGGTCCTTCATTTTCTTCTTGGGAGACAAAGGCTTCTTCCCATCCCCATGACTCTTTATTGGTTGGTTGATCTTCACTTTTCACTTTTTCTTTGGTGCAATCTTGATATTGTCCCCAAACATTGGACTCTATCTCCAAACCTCTAGTGAGAAAAGAAAATTCATCGGACAACCAAGCCATAAAAGGACACTCTTTCGGAGCTCCACACGATCTAGCTTTTAGGTAAGCCTTCAATACATGTTCAAGGCAACATCCCATCACATATGGAATAAAAGGCTTTCTCATTGCTCTTCCAAATTCCATTAGCTCTCTCTAACTTTCACTACTTAAATTGAATCCTAAGCAACTTAACCCTCTTTTTATAAGTACTAAAAATTTGAAATTCCCCCCAAGAATCTTCAACCAAGTTTCCTTCTTTTTGGGCATTCTAACCATTTGTCACAATTCTCACCAAGTAGTGGATGAGTCACCCTCTCCACTTGTTACAATTGTAGAATTCCACTTGTTTCACTTGTAGGCTTCCACTTGCCTCACTTGAAGGAAAATTATTTTCTAATTTAAATAAAGCATAATTAAACATATTAATTGATATTATATTCCTAGTAATATTTACCTAATAGTATATACATATATTATTTTGTGTAAGAACATCTTCAAGCTGTATGCAATTGTCCCAAATAATGTTTTATATGCAAAACATTATATGGAAATTGCAATTCCATGCCATCCAAAGTTGATAACTTGTAAGTATCCTCTGATAATTGCTTTGTAATTTGAAAGGGACCAATCCATGTTGGTGTAAACTTATTCGATTTCTTCATATTCCATAATAGGACAAGGTCCCCTATCTTGAAAGTTCTTTTCAAAGCTTTCCTATCAAATCATCTTTTAACCTGAAAGGTATTCTGTAACAAATTATCCCTTGCTTTATCTACTTCAGCTTCTCTTTTAATAAGCAAAGTCATGAAACTTCTATCTTTATCAGTTTTTTCACTATATCTTTGTACAAATTCAGAAGCTGAGCTTACAATCTTATTTGTAATTCTTGCTGGCAAACCATAGACTAAGTTATACGGTGATGTCCCAATAGCTCTCTTGAATCTAATTCAATCTGACCATAATGCGGATTGTAGATAATTGATCCAATTTCCTGGATTTCCATCCATCGATTTCTTGATATAAGCGATAAGCTTTTTATTGGTGGATTCTACTAGGCCATTTCCTTGAGGATAATAATTTGATGAGGAAAATAAGAAAATGGATTTTTCAGATGCCCATCTGATAAACTCTTCAGATTTGAAGGCGGGTCCATTGTCTGACACTAACACTTCGGGTAGACCAAATCTACTTAGAATGTGGTCTTCTAGAAACTTAATCACATCTGATGCTGAACTTCCTCTTAGAGCCTTTGCTTCAGACCATTTAGTGAAATAATCAGTAGCTGTGAGAATAAACTTGTGTCCAGCTCTTGAAGGAGTAATTGTACCAATAAAATCCAAACCCCATTGCTGAAATGGTCTATCTGCAACTACTGGCTTTAAAGGGGCTCTAGCCCTTTTAATCTTGGGCCCATGAATTTGACATTTATAGCATTTTTGAATCTTTGAACTAATGTCTTGATACATGGAAGGCCAGTAATATCCATATCGAAGTATATGTTGCATAGTTGACTTAGGGGATTCATAAAATAAATTCAAATGATCATGAAATTGTTCCAAAATGAAACTAATTTGATCATTATGAACACATTCCAATAAAACTCCCCGAAAATCCTTTCTATATAATATACCATCTTTAACAACAAATCTTCGTGCTCTTTTGAAGAAAGCTCTCTTTTGACTTGCAGTTAAGTTATTTGAAATTTTTCTTGTATTAAGAAATTTGAGAATTTCATCATACCAATTCTCTTCATGGGTGTCAAGTGTACATACTTCACTTTCTCTAGTCATTAACTTGGCTAATCCCATTCCCTTAATTGTCTTGCATATTTCCAATGAAAATCTGAAACTTTGCAACTTTATAAGCCATTTTCCTCTTTTCAATCCAATCTCATTTTGGGATAGGAATCGCTTGACTGCAGGTTCAATTAGCATAATGTGAACTAATGAACTCTCCAAATAATATTTAAAATGCTGAAGTGCCTTGATGACTGCGAAAGCTTGTTTCTCTAAGTCTGAGTAATTTAACTCTGAACCTTTCAACTGATACCCAAAAAATCCAATTGGTTCATCTTGACCTTCACTATCCTTTTGTGTTAGAACAGCAGCGATAGAATCATTTGAAGCAAAAGAGTATAACCAAAAATCTTCTTTAAGTCTAGGCTTTACCAAATATGGAGCCTCTTGTATAGCCTTTTTGATTTCTGATAAAGCTCTCTCTGATTCTGGTGTTTTCTCTACTTGGACATCCTTTTTTAGCATATGCATCAAAGGTTTGGTAATTTCAGTAAACCCGGGGATGAACTTTTTCACAAAGTTTATCTTCCCAAAGAAAGATCTAAGAGATTTCTTACTTGTGGGATGCTCAATATTCTGTACTGCTTGAATTCGGGAATTGTCTATGGCAATTCCTTCTTGACATATCACATGGCCTAATAAACTTCCAGATTTAACCCCGAAGATACACTTCTTAGGATTTAATGAAATACCAAACTCACGACATCTGTCGAAAACTTGCTGGAGATGATTAATATGATCTTCTTTTTTCTTTGAGAATATTGTAATATCATCCAAATAAACCACCACAAATTTTCCTAATAAATCCTTAAATGCTAAATCCATTGCTCTTTGGAAAGTAGCTCCAGTGTTTGACAATCCAAATGGCATTCTTTGATAAGAAAAAGTTCCCCATTTGGTGATAAATGATGTTTTGTATCTATCATTCTTATCAACCATGATTTGATTATGACTTGAGAAACTATCTAAGAAAGAATATACTTGACAACCTGAGACTTTAATCAGCATCTCATCAATTTTTGGAAGTGGATACTTATCCTTTTTTGAGGCATCATTCAGATTTCTAAAGTCTACACAAAGCCTTATATCACCATTTTTCTTTCTCACTGGAACAAGGTTAGCAAGCCATGTTAAATATCGTACTGGATATATGATTCATGCTTGTAACAACTTCTTGATTTCGGCTTCCATAGCTGGTTCAAATGATGGATTAAATTTCCTTTGTTTTTGCTTGACTGTTTTGCAACCTTCTATTAAAGGAAATTTATGCGTCATCACATCTTGCTTGAAAGCTTTAAGATCATCGTAAGACCAAGCAAAATTGTCCAAATTATTTCTTAGACATGTTAACAGGTTTTGCTTGAAACTCGAATTTCTTTCCTTTGTAACATTTAACATCTTTGGCATCGTGTCTAATCCAAAATTTACTACCTCGAAAGCTTGACTATTTGGGTTTTGTTTACCCTTTCTAGTAAGTAAATTTTTCCTGAACTCATGTTCTAAGTCAATCATCCTTTTTGGAATGAAATTAGCCTTGGAATTTGATGATGTTTCAGGTATCACTTGACCCTCAAATTGTTGTTTTTTTTTCATAAATATTAGTACTTGATCATCATCTTCAAATACTTGTAAATGTTTTATATTATTTGGTACTGATGGCTGATGTTCTACTTCAATCATGACATCTTTGTAACTTTCTAATATTTGCATATCCAATGTTGAAGCTGCCTTTGCCAAATCGTCTGCTATAAGATTCTCTGCTCTATTTATGTGCTCTATTTGACAATGTTGATACTGATCTAACATCTTACAAGAAATTTGCTTATAAGGTCTTAAGAATGAGCTCTTTACTACATAGTTACCCTTTACTTGTTCACAAACTAATCTTGAATCTCCTTTTATAGTGATTACTTTGATCTTTTTGTCTAGAGCTATTCTTATACCAATACATAAAGCTTCATACTCAACTTTGTTGTTAGTACAAGGGAAAGATTGATGAATTGCTTTGAGAATTTCGAGTGAACCATTCTTGAATATAACTATACCAACTCCTGCAACTTTTGAATTACATGAACCGTCAAAGTACAACTCCCATTTATCCTCATTCTTTGATTGTTCTTTTTCAGAACTATAATTTTCTTGGAGTGTACAAATTTTGTTTTCAACACCTCCTTTTTCAGCCATTTTACTTCTTCCATTTGAAGTAATTTTATCAATCATCAAAGGTTTGCTATAGATGTATATTTGATTTGGTTCTCCTTTCCAAGGTA
>MNCI01001980.1:88168-139853 GCA_015680685.1 Gnetum montanum | reverse complement strand
TTTTCTAGGAATGAAAGGCTCAGGAAAATATTTGTAAACTACCTTAGGAATATCATTGTAATTTTGAAATCCTAATGGTGTAACTCTTTGCCAAGGATTTGCCATCCTATTCCTTTGGATAATTGAACTCTTAGACTTTCTTGATCTTTTCTTATGAATTGATAAACCAGATATAATGGGTGATCTTCTTGATCTTCTAGTTTTCACTCCACTACTTGTTCCCAATTCAAAAAATTTATTTTGTTCTTCTTCTGATGAAGAATCAGTCTTAAAATCTAAAATATCTTTTGAAACTTTTGAATTTTGCAAACTATCAATCTTTTTGGTCATCAACTGAAAATAGTATCTAATTTCCTAAGCCTTTATAGTAACAAATAACAGATGATGTAATACAATTATAAGGCTTATGAACTTAGAGGATAAATTTTTTTCCCTCCTTCTAGCACCAAAAGAACTATTGGTGACCATTTGGGATGCGACTACCAACGAGTGTCCTCAAATAGGAGTTAGGTGCTTGCTGGTCTCTGGCAACACCAAGGCCCAGATACCTCCAAATAGACTCAGTAGTTAATGTGAGTATGTGTGTGTGCTGTTGCGGTGTGCGGTTGTGAAAAATGAAACGATTGCATTGTCTGTAAACTATAGATGACTTATCTTAAAGAAATTCAGCCAGCTTTGCCAAGTACTATGAGTTGTTAAGAGTTCNAACATTTGAGCACAACTCCGCAAATCTACTCCTAATTTTCCCCAGAGAGAGATATAGTTCCATAAGAAAACTAGAAATAGAGCAAGATTCAATGGAAATAGATAGAAAAGAAAGCAGATTTGTGTTAAGATCTCAAATATCTAAACAAGGTAAAATGATACGAGTAAACACTTCACAATAAAGCTATCCCAAATTCAATAACTATGAATTGTTCAAACTTCCAAGGCTTAAATAAGCAATTTCTTCAGGACAATCCTACTATGCTACTAAAAAATTGCTGCCTAAACTATCACGTATGAGACTCCATTTTGGCTAGATAATGGATGTCAACAATTGCATTAAAGAGAACCTTCAAAAGACTTGACAATTTCTGATTGAAATACCATAGAGATTCACTTTAAAGATAAAAAGAAGCTATTCTAGTCCCATAAAAATACCAAAGATTTTTTGAACTCTCTTGATTATTGAATCGTTCAACGGCATGACTACAAGCAAAGGCCTCTTACAACAATCCCAATAGCAGTTCTTGTACATAAAACAATAATCAAATTCACTACTAAAATGCTCTTAAGGCTTTCAAACACAAGCGATTCTATGGAAAAATTTTAATAGAAATTTTCAATTATGCAATAAGAACAATAAGAGCAATCTAAAAATCCCAAAATTACTTGCCAAGGATGATACTATCTAAACCACTAGCTAAACAATTTAAACAAAATAAAAAATAAAAAACATAACTCACAGGACTATGACAAAGAGGCTGAAATGTTTTCTTTAGCTAGTCATCTTACAAGCAATCTTTCACAATTTCTTCTTTACAAATGCTCTTCCAAGAGCCAAAGTGAGTGATCCCAAGTGTAAGCTCAAGAGTCACCCAAGTGTGTTGTAGTGTCCCCCCCTTGTCCTCCTTTTTCTTCTTACCCCTAAAGCCTTTTTATAGGGTTTAAAGGTAGTTACATACTTTAAAATATCTTAGCTAACTTCTCTCCCAAGTAAGGAAGTTACAACTTACCCAACTAGTTAGGAGATATTTCTCACCAATTTAGTTGGGAAGTTATGCAGTTAGGAAGTTATACATAAAGTTAGGAGGAATTTATGCTAACATTGATATTTGTAAATATTACAAATATTTTATGGGTAATAACTTATACAATAATGTTTGAAAAATAAATTCAAGACCTCAATATTATGAGAGCTTCATTCATTTAGAATAATTAAATTAATGGTAAGTCTTCAGCTGGGCACTTGGAATAATTAAATTAATGGTAAGTCTTCAACGATGAATAAAACTGCAACTATAGCATTAGTTAAAATATCTCCTGCTCTGCTGATTCGTTCGATTGTACACCTATCTTTGTGTACATTCGTGTCTTTGTTGCCGCGTTCAGTGGATTGGTATGACGATAACGAATGCATCAGCATCGGGCACTACTTCTGTTTTGAGAAATTTCGGATTGCAAGTTCACCATTATGAAGTTTTCTCTAGAAGCAGTTAATGCAGCAACCAAAATGTATTCCCGCGCGTTGTCGATGAAATTTGTAAAATAGCCCAGAGGCTAGTAGGGTTTGATGATGCAATCACTCCTCAACTACCATCGTGGATAGCCGCGCAGAACATGAGCTTGCTGATGCAGCGGTAGTGTTGAAGAAGGGAGAGTTTAATTTGATGAAGATGCCCTGCGGCAATGAGACTGGGGTTTCAATGAAACGTGAATCTGTTTTTATGTATAATATGTGTGGATGAGGGTTTCAATTTTTTTTCTCTCTGCGTTCATGGCAAAGGGGCTTTGTCACCCAGGGACTTGGCCATGCCCATGGTGATGGCGATTTTTCTTGGTGCAGTGGCTACGTCGTGATAAGCACCGCGCGGCTATGCCGTGATAAGCACGGCACGGCCGCACGATTTTATCACGCCGATTGTCCGCCTAGCTTTGTTCTGTTTCCTTTCCTTGCGGTTCTCTAGCCTTCTAGCAACGAAACTGCAGCTACCATTGATGCGATGGCCAAATGCAGAAAACTACTACTTCACAGATGTCGTTGTTTTAGTTTTTCTCTTTTTTTTGTTTACTTTAACATGCTTATATTTTTACATTAATTTTCCTGCACCAGATGTATAAATGATACATATGAAAATTGGACTTCCTTCATAATCTCGCTAGAGCCTAGTGTATCATAATATATATATATTTTGCTACCTTGTAAAATGCATTGCTAAGAGATTCATAAGCTTACCATAGAAATGGTGCTCCTATACATTTCTTCCTTAAATTAAAAAAATGCCTTTGTTAACTTTTTGTTTTCCTCTCAAACTGAAATTTTAGCCACTCCTCCAAATACTCTTAACCAATTTAATCCTGCCTGCTCCATGAAATGGCAAAATGTGCCAACACTTATGAAGGGTGAACTGTAGGTAGTTGTGTTAGCTCTTACTTAATGTTGTCAAACACTTGTTGGCATTAAGCTATCCACTTGAAATGGGCTCCTTTCTTTAGCAAATGTTGCATTGGTTATAGCTTGTCAATTAACTAGGTGATAAACTTGCATATGAATTGTGTTCTACCATGTAACCCTCGTAGCTCCTTAAGGTTAGCTGATAGTGCTAAGTTGGTTATGGCCTTAACCTTGTTAGGATTTATGTGTATACTTACTTTGGATACTACAAAGCCTAGCATCCTTTTGGTTTTGACATTAAAAACATACTTCTTGGGGTTTAACCTAAGCTCATGTTTTAGGTAGTGTTTAAGCACTAAGTCTAAGTCATTTGCATGGTTGTGGGGCTCTTTGGATTTACCTGCAATATCATCTACATAGTGATTGAGAAAACTTAGCATGTAATCGCTAAAAATGCATGTCATTGCAGGTTGGTATGTTGCTCCTATGTTCTTTAATGCAAAAGGCATCATTATGTAGCAAAACATCCCCTAGGGGGTCATGAAGATTGTACTGAGTTAGTGCTCATGGTTGACCCTAATCTAGTTGTAGCTCGAGAACCCATCCATGAAGGACAACAAGGCATGTCGATTCATGGTATTAATCAGTTGATCAATACTGGGCAGTGGAAAGTTTTCTTTGATGGTTACCTTGTTCAGGTTCCAGAAGTCTATGCAAATGCATATATTTCCATTTTTCTTAGGCACAACCACGATGTTGGAGACCTAGTTTGCATAGTCAATAGCTTGGATGAAACTAGCCTTGTAAAGCTTGGTGATTTCATCATGATGCTAATGCTACCTTAAGTCTAACCTTACGCACTTTTTGGTTAATTGGTTTAATGCAGGGATCAAGAATGATGTTATGATAGATGAGTTGATGATCTAGGCCTAGCATGTTCTCGTATGACCATGCAAACACTTTAATGTTATCATTAAGTACTTTAGTGATGTTGTGAGCATGCTAGTGTTCTAGCAAGGAGCTTAGCTTCAGTGTTCTTGCCTTGCTGCTATGTGTTGCCACAAGGATCTTAACAAGGGGATCCTCTATGATGTCCCCTACCTCTAGGTTGAGGTCCTTAACTAAATGGTTGGTCTAGTCTAGTGGTGCTATTACGAATGCGATGTACTTGTTGTAGGTTTTAGACTCAATGTCTAGGCAATGAGAGTTAATGCATCACTTATTATTGCCATAAGGCCCTATGAGGATCAAAGGTAAGAAGATCTACTCTTGCATAGTGATGTCATGTTTCTAGAAAATAAACCAAAAAAACATCAAGTGACACCTATTTAACAACATTAATATGCATTAATGAGAAAAGCAATCAAATGAAATTTGCTTAAGAATGTGTGTAACTTGCAATGGGAGGTAAATATGTTTGTGCTAATTTTAGGTCTTATTAGACTATGGATGCACCAAACATGCCATTTCGAGAAGGGTTGGTTATTCTTGAGAGTGGAGTTAACTTGTGCATTTATAGGGTGGTGAAAAATTGTTATTTTGGGCTCAAGATGGTTGACTATGGTCTCATCCAACTACGCTTTCCACGCTTGGTAGTGGGGCACTTGGTGGCGAGTGTAATCCCAAGTTGGTGAGTCATTAATGACTTTGGAAGAGTATACAAATAAGGTTTTACCATAGTAACTCATCATTTCTACCTTTAATCATGATGTTGGAGGCATAGTCTTGTTGTTGCCTTTGTTGTTGCAGCTAGTTAAGAATGTAGTGGTGGGAAAGATGAGCACTGGAGTGCATGCCTTCACCTAGGGTTGAAAAATGTTGTTGAGGAGGAGAGGGCACTAAGCCACATACCAAAGACATGTGTTGAGGAGAGGAGGCCATATGCATTACCCAGGTATGCCGACTACCCTCTCCCCTTGCTTCTATTTTGCTTTTTATTTTTTTTTCATTTCATAAGGGTTTGGGAAGAGTAGTCTTGTAGTGTTGCCTACGTGCCTTGTCATGGTGGTGGCTATCATGGTTGTGTGTTGTTTATAGCACAACATGGTGTTAGGGAGGGTTTTCTACCTTTGTTAAGGTATCCCCACTAACTATGCTCTCTGAGTGTAGCCCTAGGGGGGAAGTCTGCTGCAAGGGATGGGATTTTTTTTTGCTTTCTTCTTTTGGATCCATGCGGGATGTGGGGTCCCATAGACTATGCTCTTTGACGTAGCCATAGGGGACTATTGTTGATATCGGCATTGGGGTTTGGTAATGGTGGGNGGGGGGGGGGGGGGGGGGGGGGGGGGGGGGCGCAAGATGCAAATATATCTCTACACCCCCCTTTTTTTGATTTCACAGGGATATCCTTGCATACTACACTCTGGGCCACATGCATAAGGCTATTGGCACCATCTATATAATTCAAGGTTTAGTGGGTTGTGCCTACCATTGTGGGAAACTCTACCATGTGCCACTTCCACCTTCTCATTGGTTGCCACCTCACTCCTACACATGAGAGTTTCAACCCCATAGGACTATGCTCTAGGGGTTTTGGACATCCACTTGGTGTTTTCTACCCATGCTAGGGGTTGTTGTGGATTGTGCCTTAGGTGAAGGTAATGAGAGAAGGGAGAGGACTATGGTAGGACCTGGTAGTGTTGATGGGCACGATGTTTTATGGAGACTACACTCTCCACAATCATGGTGGGGTGTGACAAAATGTGTTATTAGTTGGGACTATGCTCTCCATGCATTGAGAGTGTAGTTGCTGAGTTGATGCCAAGTGTTTGAAAAAATGTCTATCTCTTTAGGACTACACTCTCCATGCTCTAGAGCATAGTTGGGGTAGTCTAGAGTTAGCCAAAACTTTGTTTGTTATGTGCAATGCTAAACTTGCAATAAGTGTTGTACCCTAGTGAGTGCCAGGCATGTCAAATGATTTAATCGATGTCCTACACTCGTGAGGCCCTAGGGTGTCTTATCAAAATTGCATATTTTGCTAATTTATGTTAGTAGTTTATTGTATGTATGTCAAAATTTGCATATATGTCTATATGCTAACACTTTGCATGTTTCTTGATGACTGTAGGATGTTGTTGAAGCCCATTTTGATTGTGGTTGAGCATGTGGGCATCTTGTGTTACATGAGTAAACCCATCCCCAACATGCCTATGCCAAATATGTGAGTGGATCATTGTGGTTTTGGCTAGGAGCTTAGGAGTTCCTGGAGTACCTATTATAGTAGTTCAATGTGATCATGTGGTCACACTTGGTGGTTGAGGTTGCTAATTCTATCACTGAGACACTGCTACCTAGGGTTAACTAGAATATTCTGAAGTTCATCTTGGATGAGTTTGTTGCCAATGTTGATAGGGTAGGTGGCTTAGGAAAAGGTCCCAAGGGCATTCATCAACTATCTAGAGTATGGTTCATGATGGGGCTTACTTGTTACAACAAGAGCAACATTTTTTTTTTCATGCAACAGTTGTATATTCTATTCCAGAACTTGCCTAGAACCGTCTACTGCATCAGAGGGTAAGTGATTCTATGGCTCTTGCAGTGTTTTATGCTACTTTCTCATGTTAAATCACTAACAATTCTATGGTTGATGCTAGGTTTAGAGTTGATGAAGATAGCATGCATGATGATCTAGATGCTTTGGCCTTAACCCGTACTACCTTAGATGTATTCTCATCTAGCACAAATGTTTAGGTAGCCTTAATTGATCAATTTGGATGCAATCTAGAGACCTAAATCTCTTGTCACTTGAAGGCATATGGGCAATGTAGGATCCATGGCTAGTTAGATGAGGAGTGGGTTACTGGTGAGATTAACAATGAGGAGGTATCTACAACACCACCACTATTTCATACTTTGTTCATGCCATGTTCATACCTATGTTTTTCATTGATGTGCTTGTGTATATGTCCTTTATTTTGCCTTATTTGCATGATGAAGTGCGAACATTGTTTTGATTTGTGTTGTAGTGGTGATTACCTTAGATGAGGTGATGGTGATCACCACAAGTCACACAGAGGTCACACTCATCATGAAATATAGGGATGTATAGGGTGCACAACATTGGCTATGCCATAAAGCACTAGATGTGTTGATGGTTTGACTCATGCATGCTGAGTTAGTGGACATGTTCTTAGCCTTTAACCTAAGTATCCTGGTGGCCAAAACGGTCATCATCATTGACTCCTTTAGTAGCAATGTCAAGTAATTTGTCACCCAGGTGCATGACATGATAGTAGTACTTGACCTTAGTGAGACCTTCTTTGCTAATCTCTTTGCCATCCCTATTGATGGCTTGATGATTGTTGATAAGGCTAGCAGGGAGGTGGACCACATAGAGAAGATCAAGGACTTATTAGGGGCCACTTGATCTTACAAAGGCATATCCATCAAAGATGTGTAGGTGCTTGAGGTGCGGGAGCTTTACCCTCTATTCTGCACTCATGATTTTCTAAGGAAAGATCCTAGGGGTGGAACAAGCATGGGTGATGAAAGAGGTGCTGCTAGAGGGTACAAGGTTGAACTAGGTTGGGTAAATAGCCATTGAGTTTCATGTAGAGATTTTGAGGCTCTGGTTTAACCTTCAAGCAAGGTCCCACATGCACTTTGCATTCTTCGCAAGATACCTATGAAGGTTTGTAGAGTTTCTAGTCATGTGGGATGATGGACGATAGATGATGCAAGACCATGAGCAACTATCTAGGCCATGGGTCAAACACATGTTCTCAACCACACACATGCAAGATCCCCCTAGAGGGGATCGATGAGTTATTATCAATAATAACCAAGGTTCTGATGGAACACTTGCATTCTTCATGTGATAATGTGGGCAAGGGTCCTCCAATTGTCCTCAGGGACATAAGCAAGGTGGATCAATACATAGTAGAGATAGTGGGACAATCTAAGGCTAAGATCAAGAGGTTGTGACCTCAAGAGGAGGCTACCCACAAGGTCATGAAGCCAAACAGCAAAAAGATCCACATCAAGCTACAAGGTTTGCATGAGGATTTTGTAGGTTAGTATGCATAGATGCTAGGTGCTTTAGTTGTATTTATGTATATATTTTTATGTTGTTTTTTATGCTATAATGTTAATTAGATAATGATGATATGCTTTACACATATATGTGTTAGTTGTAGAAAAAGAAGAAAGGGCTAGGAGAACAACAACTGAAGTGATAGCAAAGGAAGCACTCCCTCAGGCTAAGGAGGAGGTGGCTCATAGAGATGAGATTCACCATGTGGTAGAGATCCTTTAGAAATTGGAGGAAGAGGGGTTGCTCCACCTCAATAGAGATAACTTTGATACTTTGTTTAATGCTACACATCTAGGTGAGCCCCTTGCATTCATGCCTAAGGGCTTACTATGTAATCTACTTTTGTTGCCATTTGTCTACCCTTGTTTACTCTAGTACCTTTAGCTATATTAGGCCATGTGCTAATTGCATCATTGTATTACAATGTCAAATGTTCTAACTAGTAGTCCTATGTCAAACTACAACATGGAGCCATGGGTAGAGATGCTAGATAAATTTACTTTTATGGAAGGCATTGTTGAGGACATGGTGAACTGCTTGCAGTAAGTGGACTCAGAACTAAGTATGTGTGCAGTGATATATTACCTAGTGCTCAAATGCTTAGGTTTCAGCTGAGATTGGTTGATTGTTATATGCCTATAGGTCCTAAGTTGCAATGGGATTCTAGCAAGGTGACAAAGGTGGATGCTCTACCCAACCTTCCTCCTAAGGTTGATCAGGTGCCTCGTCATATGTATGAAACATCTAACAAGTGCAATCTTTCCTACACCAAGTCATTATAGGTCTATAGGTGCTTAAATGAACACCTATGGAAATGTGTGCATGAATTACGTAAGATGGTGGCTAGCTAGGATGAGAAGATCAATGATCTTCAATCCAGGTATGACTTTATAGTAGCTAGATTGTAGAGAGACAACACTTAGTGCACCTCTGAGATTGAGTATGCTAAGTATTGGACCATACTCAGAGGTAAGAATGAGCCAATGTAGGAGCTAGTAGAGCAACAACTCTAGATGTACTTACTTGTTCACAAAAACCAGGATTGAAAAAACTATAGCACAAAGGTTTACAAGTGGGGATAGATGCAAAAGAGTCATAAGCATCAATAGAAGTGGGAGCATGACACGTATCTGCAGTGGTACAAGGAAGAGTCTACTAAATGCTACCACCTCAAGATGTTTCTTGAGGTGATTGACAGGAAGTAAGCATATGACATATTTGCGCAGTGTACAGTTGTGAGTGACTCTCCCGTGAGGCAAATCATCACCCCCTCTAGTAAGGCCTCTTTTGCCACATTTTTCATGGAGCCTCCCACATGGACCATCGTGGACAGAGATAAGGGCCTTATAGGCATTGACTTTGGCCAAGAAGATTGGACAAAACTTTCTGAAGCCAAGATCCTCCATCACTTAGAGGCTAGCTTTGGAAAGTTACCTTCAGATCTCATCGATTTGAGACCCTCCTAGGCTAGTTTTTGCTATGGTATTTTCTATTTTTTATGCTTTTTGTGTTTTTCAGTTAGCTTGCTACATGTAACATGTTCCTACTAATTGCGTATATTTGTTTTTGATAGTGGTAGGTACTAGACAATGCTAAAGGCCCTAGTGACTTGGTAGAGGAAGCAGAACATCCACCTCCACCTAGTGCTACTAGCTAAGCATGATGGAATATACTTTCCATAAGGCTTTCTGCTATATTTTTTGTGTGTAATGCTACTCATGCTATGTTATGGCTATGTATTACTATTCATGCTATATTTTGTTATGTATGACTATTTGCTAAGTGTAATGTGCAAAATTTATGGCTATATGATGATTTTATTACATTTTACTTTGATTATGCTTATAATGTAACCTATGCTAACATGCCTAAGTGATGAATTAATGTGGCAAATATGTGTTATGCTAGCCTAGAGTTATGAAACAATAGTAATACTAGGCCATTATGAGCCATAGTGATAATGGGCCATTGCGAGCCATAGCAAGTCTAGGCCATTGCCAGCCATAGTGAGTATGGGCCATTACGAGCCATAGTGACTATTGTCAGTTTAAAGCCTCGATGGTCTTCATGCTAGTTTAAGGCCATAGTAGGAGGACCGATGCTATTTTTTAGCCATTCTAGGTCATGCATTGTCAATTTAAGGCCATAGTGGGCCATTGCTATAGGGTTAAAGGTGATATGACTTGCTAATTTTAGGCTATAGTGGGCTGTGAGTTGCCTAGTTTAAGGCCATGATGGGCCTCCATGACAGTTTAAGGCCATTCTAGGTTGAAATGATAGTTTAAGGCCATTCCAGACCCCATATTACTATCTCTCTTTCTTTGTGATTTTTTCTTTTATGATTTTTATGCATTTTTAATGTTTTTCATGCATTAAAGTATAACTATAACTACATAAGTGTAAACATAGAAAAAATAGATGAATGCCTTAAAAAAGTAGATAAATGCTTAAACTAAGCAAAATGATGCATGATTTGAGTAACAAGCTAAATGTAGGTAACATGCTACAATGCTAATCTAATGCAAAACAAATACAACATATGCAGAAAAGAAAATACAGGATGTGTAGATACAAATAGTAGTTAACCACCTAGCATGTTTTGGACTAAGGGGATACCTTAGTCATGCAGTTGCTTCCTAACCAAGTGTGGGTTAGGAGGCACATAGGGTCTAGATTGCACTATCCAATAATCCCCTTAACCTTCGCTTACTACGTTAAAGGGCAACTCTACCCAAAGGGCATCCTCCAAGAGGTGACTAGCTTCTATTGCTCTTTTGATTATATCTGCTTCATGTGTCTCATTTTTTTCTATGGGTGCATCATTAGGAAACTCAACCTCTATCCCTTGCTCCATGTATATGTTATTGATGGCTAAAGGGGCAGTGTTATCACCATGGATGATAACTTTACCACCTTCGTACGGAAGGTTGTCCTCTTGATGAATTAGAGAGAAGATGGCTCATAATTGGGCCAACCAAGATCTAGCCAATATCAAGTTGAAACCCAGCATCTCTTCTATGATAATGAACTGAGAAATGGTGGAGAATTGCTTCCCTACTACAAAAGCTATAGTAACAGTGTCCCCCTAACAATGATGTGTGACTCATTGAAGGATTTCAAGCATGTGGCTTTGGTTGGCCTGATTTGATCTATGAGGCCTAGCTTATCTATGATGGTGTATGGTATTACATTCATTGTTTCTCCATCATCGACATGCACTTTTCAGATCTTGCATTGCCCAATGAGTATAGTAATGAACATAGAAGTTGTTATGACCTCACCCCTCTTAGGATTGACCTTGATTACTTTATCACAAAATGTTAGGGGAATTGAATGTGATTCCTATGATGCCAGGAGCAACATCACTGCATGGATGAAGGTCTCATCTACAAGGATGTCCTTCGTAATAGGGATGGAGGTTAACATCTACATGAGTGCTTCATGATGTGCAAATAAGGTCATGATCAGGTCGTACAAGCTCAATGATGTATTTTTCTATTTAAGCACTTATTTAACCTAGGCTAAGGCATCAAAAAAGTCCTTGACATTAGCTTTGCTTTTGTTGACCTTAACTTCTTCCATGTGGCTTGAGAGATAGATTTCTCATTGAGGTGGCTTAGGCTTTGTTTGGTTGGCTTGATTAGGGGCCTCAATGCTTCATTGTGATTTTCTTGTTGTCGCTTCTTTAGTTGTTTTGACCATAGGAATTGTAGATATAGGAATTGGTTTTGAAAAATCCAACACTCTTTACTCTCAATGTTTCCTAATAGTTTTGTCTACAAGATGCTCATTGGGTCTCTTGTGTTGCCACCTCAGGGGCTTGCCAATGTTGCTAGTGAGGTTGGCCGTTAGAAAGGAATGACGCTTTGGCTACTATTGGGCTTCAAACAAGTGAGGGGCTAACATGTTGTGGCACTTTGACGATGAAGGGTAGCTAAATGGTTGTTGTCAATGCAACTTGTGAGGGGATCGTAACTATGAAGGACATTGTGAATGCTTGAGGTGGCACTCTAATAATGAAAGGAGGCCTCAAACCCATGGGAGTTGAGGGGACCCTTGCACTACTAGAGGACATATAGACCATGAATGGCTACTACACTAGTTTTGGATCATCATCAATGTTGATAGCATTTATAACATGGTCAGCATCATCTACATTTAGAGGGTTGTTGTACACCCTCATGGATTGGTTTTAAGGCCTGACTAGGTTTGTAGTATCAAGTACTAGCTTGCATGTATTGATTATCCTTTGTAGGTCATCTTGCAAGGCTAGGAAAAACTCTATGTTATGGCTAGGCAACTTGTGGTAATGGAAAAATTTGTCCAACCTAAAATATATTGGGATTGGGGGCTCATTTGGTGTTGTCAAAGTGGGATTTCCTAGTAGCTCTTGGTATCTATCATGTTTTTTACAGGAAACCTTAGACATTTGTTTGTATTAGATGCATTCAACTTTTAGTAGTTGGTCTAGCAACTTTGAAGGCTTTAGTGGCAATGAGGTATACTTAGAGTGATCCTTGTGCTCAAAGTTGGACGTTTGAACAACTTGCGCTGTGGCCACTGAGGATGTAGGCTGGTTGATTACCTTAGCACTAGAGTTGGTAGCTTTGTTGGCATTGGGGCTTTGGACTGCTTAGCCATCTACCCCTAGTTGGTTACTTTCACTTCTTTGACTACTGAAACACCACCAATTTTTGGCTTCAGCATTTCAATTGCAAATTTTTTCTAAGTGTCAAAACTTAGCAAATTCTACTAAGTGTTGTGTCACACTCTAGAGCATAGCCAACGTAGCACTGCAAAGAAGCCTTTAAAAGCCTCCAGAGCTTGACATTAGCCTTCACCTTGGCTTTAGAACTTCCCCAACTATTGGCATTCCTTGAAAATTGGCATTTCCCAACTATTGACATTCCTCGATAGTTGGCATTCCTTAACTATTGGAATTCCCTAACTGTTGGCATTCCCCAATGGTTGGTATTCCTCGATTGTTGGCATTCCATGACCATTGGCATTCCCCAATGGTTTGCATTCCCCAACTGTTAGAATTCCTAAGTGGTTAGCATTCCTTGGACATGAGCATTTTTAAGCACTTGGCATTTGGCATTTTGACATCTTGGCACTTAGCTCCATGGGTGAATGAGACCCAAAGCACACCACATTGGTAGAGAGGTAGAGTTGCACATCACGTCCACTGTAGCCTTGTTGCAGCCCTGTAGAACAGCACATGGTACACTATGGTGGCCAACCTAGCAAGCACAGTTCATCACAACAAGCGTCAAACTTCATAGCTGGACACCACTGAGACTATGACTACGTTTCCATTGTGCCTATTGTACACTGCGTACCTTTTGAGACCTTTTTGAAGTTAATTACCCTTCCATTTAGGGCAGTGTTCCATTTCTATATCCTGTTTCTAGCATTTTCTTGCATCTTTCTACACTTTTTCATGCATTGTCACATTGTACTATGTATTGTTTGCATTTGCATTTTTGCTAACTAAACCACCCCTTGGTTGTACCTACTGCCTCGGCTACAACCGACAAAGTCTCTATTTGATCAATAAGACCATTTAGGATGCTCCACCTCCATTTCCAACAAGGCCCTCATGTGAAGGTTGAGGCTATGCATCCACTAACCCCTCGGTGATTTTGGTCGCAAACATTTTTGGTCGTCATAGTTTTTGGTGCTAGAAGGAGGGCCTCGTCATTTTCTTTTGCATTTTCTAATTATTGTTTCGCATTCTCTCTCCAAAACTGGTTGGTGTAGATTGGTCCCAATCATCAATTCCCTTGAAACCCTATAGGAAAAAAGGCCAAATGTATCCATTGCATTCAAAACTCTAGATTCTTTAGAGAGCGTAACAAGTTCTCAGAGCGTAGCAAGCTCTAGCATAGCAAGCGTAGCACTAGAGTTAGCCATTTTCAGTAGTTTCCATAGTTAGCATTTTTTTCTACATTTTCAAAGTTAGCATTTTTTCTTCATTTTCATACTTAGAATTTTCNAGAGTTAGCCATTTTCAGTAGTTTCCATAGTTAGCATTTTTTTCTACATTTTCACAGTTAGCATTTTTTCTTCATTTTCATACTTAGAATTTTTTCTACATTTTCATACTTAGCATTTTTTCTACATTTTCACACTTGGCATTTTTTCTACATTTTCATACTTAGCATTTTTTTTGCATTTTCACACTTAGCATTTTTTCTGCACTTTCATACTTAGCATTTTTCTACATTTTTATACTTAGCCATTTTTCTACTACTGGTAGACTTGGTCATTTTTCTATAGTTTTTAGAGTTAGTTTCTTTTTGCAAACAACAACTCTCGTAACTTTATCTGTGAACATGAATCTAGATCAACCTTCTACATTGGTGTCTAACACATTTGATACAACGATCCACCCAAAGCATGCTACACTAAGCCACGAACAATACAATTTTGTTTGTGCTAAAATCCAAGTAGGATTACCAGTGGATTACCTTGACTTGGAGGCAAAACAACACTACAAACGAGTCCACTAGGATAGACGAGAGTACAACCCCTCCTTGTTCCATATAATCCCACTCATAGAGTCCTACCACCAGTTGTTATCCCAACTCATCCATGCAAATAAGCATGATGCAGGGACAACCCATGAGGAAGCCTCATGGGAGGAAGAAGATGAGTTTGAGGCCTGCTCCAAATACAAGAGCCCCCATACACTATCTTCCAACAATCGCTTCCTTAATTTGAGGCCTGCTCCTCCTTAATTTAGTCCACCCATCCTCTTTGAGATGGTGCCCATGCCAGTTCAGCCTTCCTTGTAAGTGACTATTGCATTTTCCCAATCCCATGGTCATGCAGGGGGCACCTACTAGCCCTAGACAACTCAAGCATCCTACGTCCCGCTTGTCTCATTGGTGCCCATAGTGTTTTTCCAACCCACTCATGTGTGGTCCACCTTGGTCACGACACCCATCCCTTAGTCAACACATCAACTAAACCCATATGCTATGATGTTAAACTAGCAATGACCATCCACTACAACATTAAACTGGCAAACTCCATAACCAACAATCTAACCCTATGCTATACATCTAATGCAAGCCTAGACAATGCAACTAGTTGGCACATCCCCAAGCTTGGATCAGGCATTCGAGCTAATCCAAATATTGATGGAGGAGATCAACTGACTCAGGGCTACCTCCTCCAACACCGTCAAGGTGGTGAACTTCTATGAGGATGATCCCATAAATCCTATAGTACCACCTATAACTCACCCAACTAGGGTCCAACTGCCTCAACTTGCCAAGTACAATGGTGAAGGAGATCCCAACGCATACTTGGTTACATTCCAATCTGAGTGCCTGCTCCTTCAAGCCTGACCACATGTCATAATGCATGTGTTCCCCATGTTACTCACTAGTAAGGCCTTAGACTAGTATCACACACTACCTAGGACATTAATCCCCTCCTTAGAGGACCTCCTTAGCTAGTTCATGACATGCTTTAGGTACAACCTAAAGCTTGAAGCAACCCTTAACTAGCTCATGTAGGTTAAGTAGGGGCACCTAGAGTTGATGCCAGAATTCCTCTAATGCTGGAATGCTACATTGAGCGAAATGCATGAATCCAAATGACTTCATAAAGTCCAAACTGTACTATTTGGCATCAAAGTCTCTTAGCCAAGCCCTTTTCAAACAAAGGGCATAGAGGAGGTAGTGCAAGCTAGCAATAACCCACCCTACGTGGCCTACAGAAACCAACATGCACTCAAGCAAAACAAAACATGACAACAGTGGCCACAAGCACAAAAGCAACCAATTTGGGCTCAATGACTAAGTAGCCCAAGGCCCCAACTCATAAAGCTACCAACTCTAATGCCAATTGGCCTACATTGGTAGGGGCTACTCCAAGGCCCAAATTTAAGTGCAAGGATTGCTTAAGGTATACATTGCTACTGATGAAACCCTTTAAACTACTGGAGTAACTCTTGAAAGCTGGGAAAATCCAACACAAATGAGTATTAGAAATTGCCCACCAAAAACATGATAGGTATTGCAAACTACTAATGAACACCACCTTAGTAGTACCAAATGAGCCCTTGGTCCCACAACACTTCAAGCTGGATCAATATTGTCATTACCACTAGTTGTCTAGTCATAGTACAGACAACTATCATGCTTTGCAAGATGACCTACAAACAATGATAAAACAGGACCAACTAGTGCTCAATACAGTGAGCCAATCCAACACAGATGATGCCCCTTATGTCATAAACTCCATCAATGTAGGCGGCAAGTCTAAACTTATGCAACAACCTTTTGTGATCCATGTGCCTCCCAACATGGTAAGGATCCCCTTGGCCTCCACAAGTAAGAGGCCTTCCTTTATCATCAAAGTGCCACCTCGAGCACCCACAACATCCTTTGTGGTTAAGGTCCCACAGCAATCGTCCACTGAGATGTTAAACTAGAATGATGAAACAACAACTACTACTAAGCAACCTTTCATCATCAAGGTGCCACAATAACTTGGTCACGTAACAACTCCTAAACCACTATTTGTCATAAGGGTACCACAATGTGATGGCCCCTCACCTATCCAAAGCCCAATAATGGGCAACATCTTGACCTCTCCTCCTTCAAGGGTCAACCCCACTAACAACCTGGGTAGGCCTAACAAATGGAAATGCAAGAGGATGAATGAGTGCCTCACAACCCCCATGGCTAAAGCAAAGGCCATAACCAACAAGCAACAACTAAATGTTTGGGTCCCTATCCCCAAGTAAGCCAAGCAACCCAAGTCCAAGTCCCCTCCACAAGAGATCTGTCTCTCAAGCTACATGAAGGAAGTCAATGACAAGGACTTTGTAGCTACACTAACTCAGGTAAAAAAAATGCTCAAGAAAAAGAACACAATGTCGAACTTGTATGACCTGGTCATGACCTCTTCTACTCACCACCAAGAATTGGCTTGAATGTTGGCCTCCATTCTTATTATAGAGGACATCCTTGTAGATGAGGCATCCATCTATGCAGTGATGTTGCCCCTTCACCACAAGAATCAAGTTCAACATTCCTAGCATTTTGTGACGATGTAATCAAGGTCAACCCCAAATGAGGGAAGGTCATTATAACTCCACTATCCATTAGCATACGTGTTGGGAAATGCATCATCTATAGAGTGCATGTCAATGATGATGCAACAACAAACATAGTCCTGTACTTTATCATTGATAAGCTAGGCCTAGTAGATGAAATCAGGCCAACCAAAATCACATATCTAAAATCCTTCAATGGATTACATGTTACCATTAGGGGTACAATCAACTTAGCCTTTGTGGCAAGAGAGAAATTCCCCACTAGTGTAGATTTCATTGTCATAGAGGAGATGCCAGGCTTCAACCTAATCTTAGGTAGGCCTTGGCTAGCCCAACTACAAGCTGCCTCCTCTCCCATCTAGCAAGAAGTCCACCTTGCATATGAAGGTGGTCATGTTATCATCCATAATGATAACACCTACCCTCTGACTATCCACAACATAGACATGGCACAGGTGTCAAAGGTGGAGTTTATTGGTGATGCACTTGTAGTGACCAATGTAATTCCTAAGGCTAACACACCCGAATAAGTGGTTGAAGCCAATAGCCTCCTAGAGGATTCTAAGCCTTGCACTCCTCCTAATCTACACCTGGTTAGGAAGCAACTACGTGAACAAGACTTTCCCTTGGCTAAAAACACACTAAGTGTCTATTTATCCCTTGCCTTCACTTGCCATGCATTTTTTTACTTTCATTTGCATCGCACTAGCCTACCCATTTACATTTTTCCTGCTTGCTTAGATCACACATTTCATTTTGTTCACACAAATTTCTACTTTGTTTATGCATCCATCAACTTAGCTTATGCATTGCATTTGAAAAACATAAAAAACACATAAAAATCATAAAACTAAAACTACAAAAAACACATGGCCTGAAAAGACCTTAAACTATCGATGGCTTGAAATGACCCAAAACTAGCAATACTTGATGGCCTTAAAAGGCCTTAAACTAGACCACAGCCCAGAATGTCCTAAAACTATCACTTTTTTCATTACTTTCCTTTCATTTGTGCATTTTATCTTTATTTATGACAAGTGCTGCTTGATGTTGTTTTTCTAGTTGATTTTTTATAGGATCTAGCAAGCACATAGCATGACTATGTGTGCAGCATCACAACTTATACAAGAAAGGTAAGCACTAGTACGCTATGACAATAAACTAGCATAGATAGTCTGCTATGACTATAAACTAGCATAACGCATCCTTGGGTCATGATGTTAAACTAGCACAATAACTTGTCCTTGGGTCATGACATTACACTGGCACAACATCCACTGTCCACTACGACATTAAACTGGCACCCAGTAGTCTACTAGGACCATAAATTAGCACATCATGGCTTGCCATGACCTTAAACTAGGTTCACAGTCTGCCAGAACTTTAAATTGGCATGTCGCTAATCTTTTGGATCACCTACCATTGGTGCAACCTTCAGAGGACTCATAGCATCATCATCCTAGCACTTTCACTAGCTTCTTAAGAACTTGCAACTAGTGTAGCATCTAATGCATTTGTAGCATCTTCACATCTAGCACTTGTACCATCTTCACATCTAGCATTTACACTTTCATTTCATGTTTTATGGTTTTCTTATCTTCTCTAAGGTGTGTTTGTAGGATGAAGCCCTAGAGGAAACCATGTAGAGATGCATCTCATCGTAGCAAAAAGTCACCACATTGCTCCTATGTGCATGATTAGACTAGTTAAGCCACTCAAGAGTGCACATCCCCCTCATTCCATTAAAGCCTACACACATCCCCTTCATCCCAATAGCCTCTCATCTGCTGCATACTCATGATTGCACATCCCTTTGATGCATACACATTGTGATGCATATGGCGTTCTCTTCACATCAACTGTAGAACACATGGTGGATGTAATGCAACTCATCTTGTGGGGAGTCTTTGTTGGCTAGTTAAGGGCTAAGTGGATGTAATGCACCTCATCTTGGGGTGGAAACACTTATCCTATAGATGCGATCTAGTCTCATCAAAGAAAAGGCCATATACTCAATGGCCCACTTGTAGCTAGCATTTAGTAGTAAGTTGAACCTAACGAAGGTTTGCCTTGCAGCAAAGCAAAGCAAAAAAAAAAAAAAAACAACAACAAACAAAAAAAAGAAAGAAAAAATTAGAATGGGGAAAAATACATCCCTAAGAAAATTGATAATGCTACAGTTTCACAAGTAGCCTAGCCTTGGATCAACTTTTACTCTCTCATGAGAACTCTGATAAGAGGTTAATGTTTCAAGGGTAAGCCACTTCATGCCATGGTCATTGTCAACCATGCTGACTTTGCATTTTACATCATGATCTACTACTTGCATTTTATTTTCACTATTTGCATTTCATCTCCCTAGCATTGCCTATACCCCTTGTCCCTTAGCATACCCTTATCCACAACACTCTTGAACATCGTGGAACGACATCCAATCTTGTATTGACAAGTGATGTTGGTGCCACGTCTATTGTGGTGTTCTGTAATTCTTTGTTGATGTCTCTTGGGCCACTCCTCCAAACATCAACAAAGAGGGGCCATTGAAGCACCACCAATTTTGGGCTTTAACATTTCAACTACAAATTTTTTTAAGTGTCAAAACTTGGCAAATTCTACTAAGTGTTGTGCTACGCTTTAGAGCATAGCCAGTGTAGCACTACAAAAAAGCCTTCAAAAGCCTCTAAAGCCTCCAAAGCTTGGCATTAACCTTTACCTTAGCTCTAAAACTTTCCTGAGAGTTGGCATTCCATGATGGTTGGCATTCCCCAACTATTGGCATTCCCTGACTATTGGCATTCCCTAATGGTTGGCATTCCTCAACTGTTAGCATTCCCAAGTGGTTGGCATTCCTTAGACGTGAGCATTTTTAAGTACTTGGCATTTGGCATTTTGGCATCTTGGCACTTAGCTCTATGGATGAACAAGACCCAAAGCACACCACACTAGTAGAGAGGTAGGGGTGCACATCATGACCCATTGCAACCTCATTGCAACCCTACAAAACACTGCATGATACACTACAATGGCTAACCTGGTAGGCATGGTTCATCACAGCAAGCATCAGACATCATGGATCGAGACCATCGAGACTGTGACTACACTTCCACTATGCCTGTTGTACACTATGTACCTTTTGAGACCTTTTTGGAGTTAATTACGCTTCCATTTGTAGTGGTGTTCCATTTCTCTCTCCCATTTCTAGCATTTTCTTAATTTTTCTTGCATCTTTCTACACTTTTTCATGCATTGTTATGTTGTACTACGTATTGTTTGCATTTGCATTTTAGCTAACCACGCCAACCCCTAGTTGTACCCATTGCCCCAATTGCAATTAGCAAAGTTCCTATTCGATCGAAAAGACTGTTTAGGATGCTCTGCCTCCATTTCTAGCAAGGCCCTCACACAGAGGTGGGGTTAAAGTTGTGCATCTATTGTCCCCTCAGTGATTCCCACCAATAATGTTTTCAGTTGTTACAACTACAATTTCCATCGTTGCATTCTACTTTTCGTTGTCTTTGTTCCTCGTTACATGCTGGCTCTTATAGGCCACATAGGCCAAGTCCTTGCTAGCTTCTACTATGTCTTTTATGCTTTTGATTTGAGCAAAGGCTTAACTTAGGAATTGTAGGCCTAGGTAATACAACTTTGAGATTATAAAGTCATTAACTATGCCCTTGAAACTAGCTAGGAGATGTGCTTCAACTATCAGCTCTTGTATTTCATTTAGCAAGGCACTCTAGCATTGAATGAACTTCTACATGGGCTTTAGGTGGCCCTACTTAACTTGCATTAGTTGGTCTAAGGTTGCCTCTAGCTTTAAATTGTATTTGAAGCACATTACGAGTTAGCTCAAGAGGTCCTCCAAAGAGGACATAGAGCATCTAGGAAGTGCATGGTACTAATCTAATGCTTTGCTAGTTAGTGACATGGCAAATATGCATGTGGTGACATGTGGCCATGCTTGCCATAGTAGGCACTTAGACTTAAATGTGACCAAATGCACATTGGGGTCTCCCTCATCATTGTATTTGGTGAATTGAGGTAGTGAGACTCTAGTTGGAATAGTTAGAGGTTAAAAAATAGGACTTATAGCATCATCTTGGTAGAAGTTCACCACTTAGATAGTTTCAGAGGAGGTGGCTTTGAGTCATCTCACCTCTTCTATCAAGCTTTGGACCATCTGGAATGCCTTATCTAAGTTTTGAGATGCTCTAGCTAGCTGTGCTGGTTGTGTTATCTACTATGCTAGTTGTGCTATCTACTGCTAGATTGGCTGTGTGGCCCATGGCCTAGTTGTAGGTTATAGAACCATGTGATGTGCTTGATGCATTGGCTATGCTATGAGGACAATGATTGGAACAAGAAACACACATGTGGGTTGGGCCAACATTGAGGGCACTGATGAAATAGGCAAGATGTAGGGTGCCTAAGTCACTTGAGGCTTGGAGATGGGCCTTGCATGGATGTATGGTTGAGCTAGTGTAGTTGCTATGGGCAGAGATGGCTAAGTGGGTTGCAATGATGCCACGAAGGGTAATTCAAGGGGAGCCACTATGTCATAATGTGTGCATTGCTATTATAGGCATTGAACTAGGCTTGAAAAAGTGGGAAGGTGATGCTGGTGCTATGACCATCTTGAGGAGAATGGGTGAACAAGGTTGAGAAGAAGCTAGACTAGTGATCACTCATTGGAAGACAGCATGAAAAGAGCCCTCATGCTCAAAGTAAGCTTTGAACTTGTCCTCTTTTTCTTGTAGGGCCTTCTCATAGTTCATTCCTATGTCACGCTTACCTACTCAAATGAGCTAGGCTAGCAGCTAATGGTAGGGCTCTATGAGCAAGATGACATCAAATGAGAAGGGAATATACTCCCATCCATCTTGGTGGATCAACTCATAGTTTTATTTTTCTTCATGTTAGAGTAGTCTATAGATAACTCTGCTTGAATCTTTGCACATATGAAGTTGTACTACTCATTTCTTAGAGAAACATATTCTAGGTTTTGACTATGTAGCCTACGAGATTACCTTCATCTTGCCATTATGAGACTCCTAGGGTTGTCAATCTTGGTCTCCTATTAGATGGGCAAGATGTTGAGTGTGTTTGAGATTGATATCAAAGGTTGTTCTGGGTTCATGGATGCAGATCAAGTTGTAAGAGTGGACTATAGGAGTTGTTGGTTGTGAAAAACTATGGACTATGCTAAAAATGACTCTATCCCAGCTAACACCACTAATTATGCTAAGTACGCTCTCCATGCCAAAGAGTGGACTATGCTAACTATGCTCTTCACACCAGAGAGTAGACAACACTAGCTACATTGGAGACAACTATGCTCTAACTAAAAATGATGAGAATATAGTAGAGAGTAAAAATGAGTATGATTTGGGTTACTATGCAAGGTGCCAAGGGAATCAACTACAAGGTCCAATCTACATCAATAAGTTAATAAACAATGTTTGTGCTAGCCTATGATCTAGTAACTACTATGCATGCAACAAGTCCACAAGGGTGTTATTGTCTATGCTAGCTTGAAGCTAGCAACTGCGATGTAGAGAGCATGTGAGACAGTGACAATGGAGTATGAAGAAGTGGGTTGACCCTCTTTCTAGTGCCAAAAACTATAATGATCAAAAACATCAATGGTTGGAACATCAAGGTCCATAGGTGCATGACCTAATCCCAAATTTGCACGAGGTTCATTGGGGTGTAGCATGGTTAGCTACAATGCTAATGTAAGGTAGTACTAAGGGTGCAAGCAATGTTTATAGTGTTTTTAGTGTTAGTGAGATCAAGCATAGTTATAGGCGCCTAAGGGGGCAAGCATAGATAAGGGTTTCAATAAGGAGGATGGTGTCAACGTGTGGGGACTATCACTTGAGCATGGTTTCAAGCATGGCTACATGGTAAAATGGTGAAAAATGTAAATAAAATGCACAAAATACCAAGAAATAGAGAGAACAAAGTGGAGTACCACCCTAAATGGGGTTAAGCATAGTTAACATCAAGAAGGGGATTAGAAGATATGCGATGTATAGTAGGCATAGGTTGACAGTGTAGTCACAGTCCCTAAGCTATCTAGCCATGAAGATTGGTGTCCTACTAAGGCATCTACATCTGCCAGGTTGGCTATCATGGTGTACTACTCGATGCAATGTTCTATTGGGCTACAAGGGTCTATAGTGGTCTACAACTTCACCTACTCACTGGTTCACCAATGTGTCCTTGATTTTCCAAATTTACCAACTTCTTGTTGAATTTTTTTCTTTCCTTTGTTTCTTCTTGCAAACATCAAAGATACATTTATTTATAGGTTTAGGATTAGTAGGGAATGTAGAATAGCTGTAAAATGGTGGATGGGATGGCTAGGACTGTGCTCAGTGTAGTTATTGTTCATGTGCTGTGCTAATGGGGCTGATGGTGTTGCACTTTGTTGTGCTTTGCTAAACTCTGTAGGACTTTGTGGGACTATGACTCTATTGCCAATTGCATGTGTGTGTGCTAGGAGGACCATGAGGTACTGAAAAAATGAAACTCACAGACTACACTCTACAGGACTATGCTCTCCATTCTCTTGCATGGGGTCAATTGTAGTTACAATTTTGGGGCAAAAGGAGATACAAAAAAGAACTATTTTACTAACTACACTTGCCATAGGTGAGTTGACTACATTCTAGAGCTAAGTTGAGCATTGTTGCTACTTTGTGGAGGCCGCTAAAGATTGTCCTTGCTAACTACGCTCTTCTAAAAAGTGACTATGCTTAGGGCTAGGGATGAGTGTAGTCCTAGAACTTGGCAAAACTTGCAAAACTAGCCTTCTACTAACTACACTCTAGGAGAGTACACTCTCTATGCTCTATAGAGGGGTTGAGTGTAGTTTCCACACTTTTCCAAAATTTGTAGCTGAGATGCCATAGTCTAGTTTCAGTGGTGTTTCAGCCAATATGTAGTGGTGTATTATCTTCTTTGTCAGTGCCTCTTAGGTTAATTCTCCAAGCACTAATAAAGAGGGGCTATTGAAACACCCTAGAAATTTGCATGTTAGAGCTGGTCTTCATCATGTAGCCTTCACCCCATGAAACTCAAGGCAAAACTTCATTGTAAATGTGAAGATTACAACCCACAATAAGCAATTTCACATACTTTATACTTTTGGAGTTGAAACATGCCTCATAAGTGGTCCAAGCCTCATTCCCCAAGTGAAAAAAGTCACATAGTGTCTATATTTAGATTTTGGAAGTCAAAAATGCCTTTTGGAATGCCAAAAATGGTAATTTGATGGGTTTTATGGGGGGCATACACTTTTCTACGCTGGAAACACATGTAGGGGGGTAAATCTCACCTACCCCTAATATGGAAGGATGGGGGTTTTGGGAACTTTTTCCCTCTAGTGCAAAGACCACATGCATAGTCTAGAAACCTTCCTCCCTCAGTGTGGAAGTTTCCCCCTAGTGTGGAGTCTTCACCTCTATCATTGAAAAATTACATCCCCAAAAGTGGAAGCCACAATAGCCAGATTTCAATACTTCATGCACTTCAACATTGACTAGCCATTTTAGCAAGCATGATGGAGAACTCAGCATGGAAGATTCATCTCCAACATGCCCTGGTTACTATTTATAGTAAATAGAATGGCCATGGAAGGAAGCACTTACTATGTATAGTAACCCCCCAAATTTGGGAACCCATATCACCTATATTTGGTAGCCAATTAGTAGCCAATGTGTAGCTATTTTACAACCAATTTGCAGCCCCATTCATGGCCCAAAGAACCTATAAATGCCAAACTCAAATACCATTTATAGGTTTAGCACTTTTCAATGGGTTTAGAAAGGTTCAAAAACTTTTGGCATATAAACACTTTGGAAATTCCACAATTTTTCAGATGGTTAAGTGTTTTCCAGGCACTAATTCCACACTTGTAGCATTCTTAGGCACTCAAGAGCTCTTGCAACTTCCCATACTTGCATTTTCTTGAATCCCAGTGTGGAAGCATTATAGCCTTGAGACTTGTAAACTTTTGATGTCAAAGCTACATTTTTGGGGCTTCCAATCCCCAACATGGAGTAATTTGGCAACCAAATTTCTTACTTTTCTCACCTTCCAGTAGTGACCCAACCTGTAGATCTACGTTTGTAGTGGAGGAGCTCCAATAGCATCAGGAGTGGCTTAGCATTTGGATCATGAAGTAGATCACATTAGCTTCAATAGGCTTTGAACTTCTGCATAAGTGAACCTTTTTTCTACTCATCCAAGCATCATTTGTACACATTTCTCTAACTTACACTTTATTCTTTCCCAATAAAGTTTTAAGTTTTGGGTTTTGTGTACAAAATATATTTTTTATTATCTATGCATTATTTTAGATCTGCTATCAATTTTACATTTTGTTTTATTTTATTACCATGTTTTGCATTCCATAAGTTCCTAGTTGATCTACCAAATTGGCCAAGGTTCCCCAAGTTCCATTTTTCTTGTGAAGTCCCTGGGGATTTGTGGGTTGAGGAACTACTACATTGAGGATCTCTAGTTCTTTTAATGACTAAGATTTTTAGTCACAACACTTGCAATCTACCCTCCAAGTGTAGACTACCCAAGTTGGAAAACCATGTTAAATTTATTATGTGTACTTTGTTTTTTTAAGTTTTAATTTAGAAAACTTATTCATCCCCACCCCCCATTGCATCCCTTCTAAGTTCAGTGATCCTCAAGTGGTATTGGAGCCTAGTACTCTTTTTTGTCATCATCAACATCAAGAGTGAAAAATGAAGAGGACATCTTTGACAAAATCATCCATGTTCAATGGATTTGAATTAGCCTATTAGAAAGCTAGAAAGTAAGGGTTCTTTGATTCCATGGAGTTTGAAGTATGGAAGCCAATTCTGGAAGGCTACACTCCACCCATTAACAACACCACTAGCATCATCAAGCCTTGCAACAAATGGTCTCAAGAGGAAAAGGAGAAGTTCATGTTTGATTCAAGAACAAAAAATTGTTTATATTGTGCATTGAATAAATTTAAATTTTATAGGATAGTAGTATGTAAAAAAACTAAAGAAATTTTGCAAACTTTAGAAGCTACTTATGAAAGAACCTCTAGTGTTAAGCAATCAAAATTGTTAGTTTTACAAAGTGAATACGATAAGCTCAAAATGAGAGAAGGTGAGAAAATCAAAGATTATTTTTTAAAGCTAACAATATTGTTGTAGCAATTAGAGGAAAAGGAAAGGATTTGCCAAAAAGTGATGTAATTATCAAAATGATCAGAACTCTTCAACCAGAGTTTAGACCTAAGGCCATAGCCATGGAGGAAATCAAAGATTTCTCAACTTTGAAATTTGAGGAACTTCAAAGTGCTCTTATCACCTATGAAATGAATCTCATAAGTGAAGGAGAAATTCAAGAAAGACCTATTACTCTAAAGACTACCTCTAAGGAGAAGAAGGTCAATGAGCATGATGGGAAAATGAAGATGAGATTGCTCTTCTCTTAATAAGACTATAATGATTGCTTACAAGAAGAAGAAAAGGGACATCTCAACAATATCAAAGATATAATTTCTTCAAAGGTAGAGAAAGAGGTAGAATTTTTTAAGTTCTTCTAATTTAGATTTTTGTTATATAGAATGTTGTGTTTGTGGAGAAAGAGGCCATATGGCCTTCGAATGTCCTAGTGATCCAAGTGATGGCAAGGTACAACAAAGGAATAGATCCAATGATTAGGGACTAAAAAAGACCAACTTTTATAGAAGTTGGAATGATGGTGAGCAAAGCAAAGAAGAAGCATGCAATTATTCCAAAGATTCACATTTCATATGCATGGTGCTTACCAATGAAAATTCCTCACTTGTGGCTGAACAAGATGATAACTATGATAAGAGGTATAGTGAATTTAAAGAAGAAATTTTTCTTTTACATCACTTGATTAGGAATGGAAAGAAACTAGTACTTTCTAAGTTAGATGTTATTCCTGTTGAAGTGAAGGAATAAATCTCATATATAAAAGCTAAGATTCAACAACTAACCTCTTTGAATAAGGATTGTAGCAAGATTCAAGAAGAAGAGACTCCTGAAAATCAACCAAAGAATTTAGAGAAAGAAACACATGAAAATGCAAGCTCAAGAAAAGTAAGGTTTGATAATTTTGATCATAAGGATAATATTTTATTTGTGTGTAAACATTTTGGTGGTAAGCAAGCTCTTAGCTATGATGATCAAATTTGGATTAATTCTTGGTCTTGTCAAAAAGGCTTTGGTAAGGGAACTGTGCAAGTACCAATAAGTGAGAATGAAGGGAAGTGAAGCCTTGAAAATAATGCAAAAAGTGATCAAGAGTTCTATCATAAGGAACATGAACAAATAGAGACATCACATACACAATCTAATGAAAGAGCACCTAAGGATGAGGAGGCAATTCATGATAGGGGACCTCACCTCAAACTGCATTGATATGCTCTTCTCATAAGCAAGCAAGGTAAGTCAAGGTATGTCTCTATCTCTTTGCTTGCTAGTTAATTAGAATAGTATTTGAGAAGTTCAAAATTATCTACATCTTGTCTAGAATAAAAATGGTGGAATAAGTGTCTAGAGCATTTCTTACATTCATCCATGATATTGATATAATTGGTTTTATGAAGATTTATAATAGTACTCATAATAAATTCTCTTGGATCTTTATCTCATAGAAATTTTAGTTTTATTTTTTTTCTTGCATTTAGTCTTGCTTAATTTGAAATTATTTTCATCATCTATTTCTATTCTCAAAATCTCTAGGACATTTTTTCCATTTATAAGATAAGACAAACCTCTAAAAATTCTATCAATATTACCAATTGAAAACCTATATGTCCACAAATGAGATTAATGTTAACCTATAATAATAGTTTTTTTGCGATATTTTCATAAAGGCCCAAGATGAACAACACATGTGTAGGGGGAGCCTACTTCTTAATCATCTTGGAGGCCACCAATGTAGGGGGAGTCCTTGGAGACTATGGCCAAGAATCACAATGAGCAAGAAAAGGACTTCAAGAGGTTTTTTTTTCTTTTTGGAATGGTAAATTCTTGAATGATTGTGTCTTGCATATGTAGACTTTTAGATTAATTAATTATATATATATATATAGTCAGTTCTCTATCAACATGAGTTGCTTTTAATAAGTGGTTGTGTTTGTTGTACTATCTTATACAAAAAGAAAAATATGCATGTTTCTCTCATAGCTCTAATATTCTATTGTTAATCTCTTCTTGGGTGAATCTAGAAATACACATTGTCATAAACAGTTATTTCTAATAGTAGACTTCTTGATCCTTTATGCTTTATCTTGTGCTAAAGTTTATTAATAGATTATTTTTACTTGATCATATTTACATTAGTAGAGAACTTCAAGAAGTATATGAACATATACTTACTAGCATGTTTTTGATCAATGGTTGTTGATGTTGCATTTCCTTGAAAAAACTAAGAAATATGAATGTCTCACTCATAGCTTCCTTATTCCCATGGAAATTTCCAAATTTTTGGTTACTATACATATGCAAGTTTTAATGAGACAAGTAGATAAGATGCATGTTCCTACTTGTTCTACCTTTGGTCTTTAAAATTGAATATTGATGGTCCTTATTGAATTAATTGTAGCTACTTGTTCTTGACCTAAAAAGAGCAATTATTAATTTTCATAATCACACCTTAAGTGGAGGATGCAATACATTCCTTACTAGATTTTTGGGCACTAACATGATTACTCTATGGGAAAGTATCCATGTCTATTCTTCCTAACTAATGAATCTAACATCAATGGTTTTCCATTGTGAAGTTGTATGGCTATATTTACCTTACCATAAAGATAATGGTTTACAAAGATGGAGAATATCTAAACATTCCAAGAACCATGCACTACTAATAACTTATTGTTTTAGAGATAGGTTGCTTACTTTTCAAAGCCTTTGCTTCACTTCAAGGTTGAATTTCACCTGGAAGGTTTGGTCTTGCTCTTGCCAAATTTTGGGCACCTCTTCATGGACTTTTTAAATACATACTTACTAAATATTTTTAGGATTATGAGTGCTACTTGACTCTATATATTAACTAAATATTATTTTTCTTTTATATCTTTTCTCACCAAGCTTGAGCACTTTATCCTTTTTGCTGCTATTTAAAAAAGGGAAGAGTAGTATGATTATATTTGTAGGATCACTCATCTATTTCCTTAATTTTTAAGGATCATAAAAAAAGGGGAGATTTTGGACCCTTTAGTGTGTTTTGGTGTGTGACAAAACATTAAGAAAAATGAAGTTAAAGATTGTTTGCATGTTTTTATGGTTATTGTGTTTGTAGGACTACGTACACAGGAAACCAAGATGAGTTGAAGAGGACAAGGAATGAACTATTTAGAGCTCGAAGGAGGAGGTCACCCACATGATCTTCAAATAAATATTCAAAGAACATGGACAAGAACCAGATACTATACAAGCAAATTTATCATCATCAAAGCATGCAAAAGATTAAGGCTATGGATAAGGAATGATGCATTCAAAAGATAAAGAAAGTGGAAGAAAGACATCTCTAGAAAATAGAAAATTTCATGGCATAATTGAAGTAATCTCAGGCAAAGACATCTCCAAGAAATAGTAGATGTATTTCTCCAAGCAAAGACATCTTCATCACAAAAATACATTGTCACTGAATAAAGGCTAGTACTAGAAAGATATCTTCCACAAGACAAAGACATCTTCCAGAATGGAGACTTCAGAAAGGCATCTTCCCAGAATTGAAGATAAATTTAGAGAGACATCTTAGGTATGAACAATACATCTCCCATGACCATTAATAATTGATGGCTAGTTGTTACATGAGTTTTAAGAATGATTTAGAAACATGGAAGCTATAACAAGACTTCATGTGCATTTGGAAAAGTGCAAGCCTTGTTGTAATCATTGTATAATTATTTGTAATCATTGAATTCTTTGTTGCTACTCATTGTATTATCATTTTGGTATTGTAAAGTGTGTTGTACCTAACTGTATAAGGATCAACAAACTGAATTGCAATTATCCCTTGTAATTCTTATTCTTGTTGTCCTATGGGGTTGATGTGCTTGAGCTTGTTAGGATCCTATAGGATTGACTTTTTGGCACTATGGTACAACACTCCAATGTGAAGCTTAAGATTGTAAAGTTTGTGGAAGCCTTGAAACCTCATTTCCAAGCCTAATGAGACCTTTTGGGGTTGAGTGATTGGTGTTGTCGTATAACACTCTAGAGTGAGGCTTGAAAACTGTATAGGATGTGAACCCTTCAACCATATTTTGAGAGCAATCAAGTTTGGAGGTGTGCTTGTGATATACCCTCCAAGTGTGAACTACCCAAGCTGGGAAACCATGTTAACTTTGGTGTGTGTGCTTTTTTTGTTCAAGTTTTAATTTGGGGAACTTATTCATCCCCACTCCTAAGTTCAATGATCCATAATGCTCAAATTCTTATTACAAACTTTGTGTTTTATAGCATATGCTTCATATCTCTAAGTTACTAATTACTTTGGCTTATTTATACATCATGGTGTGTATTATTCCTTAGTGCTCTTATTTTTATTAATCCATTACTTCTTCTTTAGTTTTTCACATACTTAATCATAACTTACATGTTGATTGTTAATATTTCATATAAGAGTTGTGACTATTCATGGGTTGTGAGTCACACCTTTTTATTAGAAATTAATTAAAAGTAGTTACAAATGATCTTAATGGATTATGAAACTAATGATTGTAGATTAACTTAGAGGTATATTCTAATAGCCTTAATTCTTTTACAAATTTTGTAGTACATGTAGCTTCATTTTGCAAAACATGAAAAACATACTCACAAATTTTAGTAAACTTATTATCATTGTCATGGAAAAATATGGATCCTTGAATTAGCCGATTAAACTTATTTTTTGCAATTAGAAAAATTGGTCACTGGAAAACCAATAGATAAAATGTAGCAGCCTCAATCCTAAATCCCTAGGGCCTCCAAAAAAAATATGATTTGAGGTGCCTTGGATAGTCTGTTGAATCACCTAGGGACTTATGAAATGCAAAATGGTGGATTGAAAAAATAAAATGAAAAAATCATAGATCTATGAAAAGGAAAAAAAATATAGATTGCACACAAAATGAAACTTTAAAAAATTTATTAAAATGATAAAGAAATGTGTACAAGAAATGTCCATGAGAGAGCAAAGGAGGATTCACTGAGGTAGGAGTTCAAAGCCCATTGAAGCTAATGTGATCTACTCCATGATCTAGGTACTGAGCCACTCCTAATGCTTTCGAACCTTTTCTACTACAAACTATAGATCTATAATTTGGGTTANGTTTAGGCTCCATCCCTAGCATGGAAACTGCATGCCCCCAACATGGAAGACACAAAAGGTAAATCTCATCACTTCATGCACTCCAATGTTAATCAACCACTTCAAAAAGCATGGTAGAAGGCTTAGCATGGAAGATTCATCTCTAGCATAGAAGGTATGCCCTTGTTACTATTTATAGTAAATGGAATGAACATGGGGGTTTAACACTTACTATACATAGTAACCTCTCAAATTTGGGCACCCATCTCACCTGNGGCATACCTTCTATGCTAGAGATGAATCTTCCATGCTAAGCCTTCTACCATGCTTTTTGAAGTGGTTGATTAACATTGGAGTGCATGAAGTGATGAGATTTACCTTTTGTGTCTTCCATGTTGGGGGCATGCAGTTTCCATGCTAGGGATGGAGCCTCAACATTGGGGAAAACTTCCATGCTAAGGAGGAAAGGTTTGCATGCAATGCATGTAGTATTCATGTTGGGGGTGAAGGTTTCAACACTAATGAAAAAACCCCCACCCCTCCATGCTCAAAGTTGGTGAGATTTATCCCCTACAGATTTTTCTAATATAGAAAAGTATATGCCCCCCACAAAACCAATCAAGTTACTATTTTTGTCTTTCTAAAAGGAATTTTTGACCTCCCCCCAAGCCCAAATATAGACACTATGTGACTTTCTTCACTTGGGAAGTGAGACTTTGATTACTTATGAGGTATTTTTAGCCTCAAAAGTATGAAGTATGTGAGATTGTCTCTTATGGGTCACAATATTCACATTTACAATGAATTTTTACCTTGGGTTTCTTGGGGTAAAAGCTACATGATGACAATTGGCCATAATATGTAACTTTTTGTGGTTTTTCAATGGCCGCTCTTTATTGGTGCCTAGAGGATTAACTCGAGATGCACCAACAAAGAATACAAACACCACTGCAGGTTGTATCACTAGTTTTAGGCCCTGACAGGCCCTTGAAAGTAGGCTTGCTTGTTGATGATTGTCAACTACATGTAGTATGGCTTTAGATAGAAATGATTAACGGGATTGGCCAACTCATTCCCATCCATGTTGGCTATCCTGAATGCACCATTTCCATAGGCCCTAGTCATAATGAAAGGTCCTTCCTAGTTGGCTAAGAATTTGTCTACATGCTTGTAAATGGATTTAAGGACAAAGTCACCTTCCTTGATCTTACACTTGCTGAAGTTATGGAGATGCTACCATTTCTACCTCTCTTGATAGTATTCGATGTGAGCAAGTGCTTGCATACGTTGCTTCTCCACTAAGTATAGGGCTATTGTCTACAACTCCTTATTTTTCTCATCATTGATGAAGTTGGTCAAGACTACTTGAAGTGAAGGCACTTGCAATTCAAGAGGTAAAACAACTTCAACAATGTAAACTAGGCTATAAGGGATCACACCAACTACCATGTGATAAGTTGTTTTATATGTCCATACTGCATGGACAAGTCACTTGTGCCATTTGCACTTACTATTGTTGAACATCTTCTTGAGCAAGTTGATGATGGCCTTGTTGCTTGCTTCCACTTGTCCATTAGCTTGAGGGTAATAAGGTGATGAAAAGAATGCTTAATTCCTAGGTTATGACAAAAATATTTCATTTCATGGCTACTAAATTATGGTCCATTATATGTAACTATGGTCATGGGTATGCCAAAACGGACTACAATGTTATCTAGCATGAATTCTCACACCTACTCAGTTGTAGTATTCCTTAAGAGAATAGCCTCAACCTACTTTGTAAAGTATTTTGCTACAGTGATGATGAAGCTATGCCCTAACAAAGACTTTGGAATTATAGGCCCAATGATATCTAACCCCCATTGTTGAAATGGCCATGTTATTTGAGTGGTATGCAACTCAGTTGGTGGTCCATGTATGATGTTGTTATACTGTTGGCATGTGTCATAATGCTTAACCTTTTGTAGGTAGTCATTTTATATATGGGGCCAATAGTAGCCTAACCATTTAATCTTAGAATCTATCACTCTAGGTCCTATATGTCCTCCACAAACACCCTTGTGAACCTTCTGTAGGACTGTTCTAGCTTTAGTTTTACCTAAGCACTTTAGGAGTATGCCATGATAGGATCATCAACATAATGTGTTATCACTTATGATGACATACTACTTTGATCACTTGTGTACATCCTTCTAAGTATCAGTCAAGCCTTATGAGGATTTTTCATGCATAAGATAAAATTTGATATCATCATACCACTCCTTGGCAAGAGTAGTATGAATGATGGCCACAATGTTTGTGAATTGTTGTAACAGTTGGTTCCCGATGTCATAGTAAGGTCATAATTATTTGGCTTTACATGCATAGGCTTTAGTTGGTTAACCACAAGTTGTGAATCACTTTTGATTCTTAAGCATCTGATTCCTAGGTCACGAGCTACCATCATCCCTCTAGTCAAACTCTCATACTCCGCTATCTTGTTGGTACATGAGAACTCAAAATGATAGGCCAAGGATTGGATTTCACTAGATGGGAATATTATGATGGCAGTGGCACTAGCCCCATGGATAGTTAAAGCTCCATCAAAGTGCATGACCACCTTATAACCCTTGGGCACTTGGATAATAGTGTTAATGTGCTCATCAGGGAACTCAAGATCTATGGCTACTTGGTCATCAATAGATGAAACTATGAGTTGTATGGCTATATCTTGACCCTTTGTTGAGGATTGACATATGTAATGAAGGTAAAAATCCATGATTATGGATTTCCATCAGGCTATAAAACTACTTTCTTAGATATTAGTCATTATTGATCTGAGCACATTATCTTTGCAAATGACATTGACTTAGCTTTTGAAGAGGTAGTGTCTCCACTTCTTCAATGAGAAGACTAGTGCTAAACAATACTTCTCCACTTCAGTGTATCGGGTCCTATGGACAACTAATGCATCACTAAGATAGTATACTAGCATTTCTACTTTGTCATCACATGTCTAATAGAGTAGAGAGGTAATGGACATGTCAAAGATAGCAAGGTAGATGTAAAATGGTTTACCCTCTTGTAGAGAATAGGCTATTAGTAGTTGTACCAACTCTTGATTAAGGATTTCAAAGGTCTCTTGGCATTGAGCCATTCAATCATAGTGAACCCCTTTCTTAAGAAAGTGTTACATGAACTGTAATTTATCTATAAGCCTAGTGATAAACCTATGAATAAACTATAATCTACCTTGTAATCCCCAAAGCTCCTTAAGGTTGGTAGGCACTACTAATTTGGATATGGCATTAACCTTATTGGGATTGATGCGTATCCCTACTTTAGATATTGTAAAGCCAAGCATATTACTAGTCTTGACACTAAAGACACATTTCTTTTGATTGAGCCTAAGCTCATACTTGAGGCATCATTTAAGCACAAGGTCTAGGTCATTAGCATGATCATTGGTCACTTTGGACTTAATGACTATATCGTCTACGTAATCATTGAGCAATCCTAACATGTAATGCTAAAGATATATGTTATGGCTCATTGATAGATCACTCCTACATTCTTAATGCTAAAGGGCATCATGGTATAGCAAAAGGCACCCCCAAGGAGTCATGAAGGTTCTGTTAAGTTGATTCTTTGGGTTAATCCTAATTTGGTTGTACCCTGAGAATCCATCCATAAAGGACAACAAGGCATGTCTAGCCATAGTATTGATAAGTTGATCAATACTAGGCAAAGGGAAGTCATCCTTAATGGTTAATTTATTTAGGTCTCAAAAATCAATGCAAACCCGAATACTCCCATTTTTCTGAAGGACCACCACTATGTTGGATACCCATTCTAGGTAGTTGATAGCCCTAATGAAACTAGCATGGTAGAGCTTTGAGATCTCATCACGAACTACCAAGGCCAAATTAGGTCTAATCTTGCATACTTTTTTCTTAACTAGTCTAATGCTAGGATCTAGTATGATGTTGTGCTGGACCAAACATGGGTTTAGGCCTAGCATATCTTCATATGACCAAGTGAAGGCTTTAATGTTATCTTGTAGGACCTTGGTGATGTCTTGAGCATATTGAGGTTCCACTAAGAAACTTAGTTTAAGGGTTTTCTCCTCACCATTGTGTGTTTTGATAGGAACCTCAAGTAGAGAGTCTTTAGTTAGGTAACTCATCTTTAGCTCAAGGGTTTTGACTAGGTTTTCATGCCATTATAGAGGTTTCTCTATCAAGGATACATGATCAACAAGACTTTTAGGCTCAAGATCTAGGAAATTGATGTTGATGTGTCATTCTACATCACTGTGAGGCCCACTTAGGCTCAAAGGTAGATTGATCTACTCCTAGGTACTCATACTTTGACCTTGCATGTCAACTAAAAGTACATTAAGTGGCACTTGGATAAAAGTAAATAAATAATGCTAAAATCCTACAAAATTATGCAAATACATGTTGTTCTAATGCAAAAAAGGTCATCCAAGGCTATAAATAGGGCATCAACAAGCAAACAAAGTGCAATGAGGGCCAAATAAAGGTTAAACCAAGGTGAAGCAAAGGAAAGCATGAGAAATAAGGCTACAAATGCTCAATAGGGATCACAATTTCACCAGTTTTAGGCCTTAGTGGGCCATGATCACATGGTCTCAAATAGTGGTTAGGGAAGGTTGAACCCCACTATTTGATACCAATCAAAGGCTAAACAAAGAAAAATAAGGCTATAATAAGGTAAATAAAGAAAATATAAGGTTGTATAAAGGTAATACGAAGATTATCAACATCAACAATGCAACATAAGGCCAAAAATAAGTCGAAACATCATGTAATAAGGTAAAAATCAAGCTAAACTAGCTACATATGGTGAAACTTGGCTACTATAGGTTAAAAGGGGTTAGATTTTACTAGTTTTATGATTTAAAAGGCCATTGTTTAGGGCTACAATGTTATTAAGTTAGTTTGGGAATTATTCAAGCTTGTTTCTAGGCTATTTGGACATGAAAATTGAGAGTTTTGAAGCTTTCACATTGAGTGCAAACCCCCCCACCTCCCTATTTCCATGCTGCCAACATGGAAGAAGGGATCCTTAGCATGGAAACTAAGGGAAGTAGGTTTTGGGACATCTAGAGGTCCAAAATTGAGGTCCCAAGGCATCCCTAGGGAAACACAGGGCCAAATTTATCAAAATTAGGCACTCTAGAGGTCTGTAAAGGCTGAAAAGCAAGTTCTAGAGCCTTAAACAACCACCCCCCCGGGGGTCTTATTTCCATGCTCGCCAATGTAGAAGAGAGGGGATTCAATGTGGAGAGTCAAAATATTGATCAAAATAGGGTCAAACAAGGTCAAATCAATAGCTAGAGCCCAGATCTAGAACTTGTGCATCCTCTAGCTTCATTTTGAGGTAGTTTGAGTTAGTTTCATGTTGAAATGGCTTCCCCCTCCCCCTCTTCCATGCTAAGCATAGCATCCCCAGCATGGAAGAATGGGTATACACTTTTTCCATGGATTAAAGGTGGTTTGAGAGCATATTGACTAGGTTCTTAGGCTCCCATGGCTATAAATCACTATTCTACAAGTTTTTGGCTGATTTTGGTCATGTTTGGAGGTCATTCAAGGGTACCTAAGGTCTTACCCCCTGTTTCCACATAGGGGAAGTTACTCCAATGTGGATGATTGGGAGAATGATTTTAGAAGGTCAAAATAAGATCAAATGAGCAAAATCTTGAGGGTATGTGGTTCTAGGCTTTTCCAATGTAGATCTTTGGATTTCGGGAGTGTCATGTTGCCACCAAAAGTGGAAAGGTAGTCTTCCCCCTTTATTTCCATACTACCCATCATAGAGGTGGTCCTCTCCAATGTGGATAAAGTAAGGATCCTAGATCTAGGCCAATTTGAGTCACAATCAATTGTGCATGTTAGCTCCCAAAGTTGTCGGGATCAAAGGCTATAGTTCTAGGTCAAATTTTGGTAGTTTTGAGTGTTTTCAAGTGTTTTTTAGGCTTCCCAATTTTTCAATGTTGGGAATTCCATCCTTACCATTGAAGAATAGGGGAAATAGATGCATGCAAGGTTATTTGGTGTTATTCTAAGGTGTTTATAAGTTCCAAATGAGCCTTCCCTTTAGTCTCCATGCTATCCATCATGGAGGATAGGGTCTTCAATGTGGAAAAATTAAAAATATCATATATAGGCCAATTTTGACCTCGATCAACCATGCATGTGTGCCTCTGGGGTTGCCAAGTCAAGGACTAGGGTTTGAGGTTAAGGTTGATCAATTTGGAGGTTTGCTAAGTGGTTTTTTAGCTACCATGATTTTTTTCACACTAGGGATGATGTGCTCAACGTAGAAGATTGGGGAAAATATCTTTTACATTATTTGAAGTCATTTTTATAGGGTTTGAGGGCTCTAGAAGATTTAAAACTACTTGTAGGGTCATGTAGGGCTATAGGTTGTTTCCTTGAGGTGTTTAAAGGTTATTTTTAAGTTTTCCCAAAGTTTCCCTCTTTTGTCCACACTGGACAACATGGAAGAAGAGACTTCCAACATGGAGAAACTAGGGGGACCCTACTTTTACAAATTTTCTATCATTTCTGGCAATGCATGTGGGTTTCTAAGGTTGCTAGTGTCGATTGTTGTGATCTAGTGTTAAAATTTGGTTGTCTTGAGGGTTGTTAAGTGGTTTTTAATGTTTCCCCATTTTTTCATGTTGGGATTTCTATGCTTAGCATGGAAGATTGTTGGGGGGGGGGGGGGGGGGGTGTGCTTTTTTGGCTATTCATGATCAATATTAATTAGTTTGAGAGTCTTATGATGTGCAAATAGGATTCTGGGACACACACAAGGATTTCCAGCATTCATTTAACGTCTTTCAAGAGTATTTTGAAGTCCCTCCAAATTTTTCCCTTTTCTTCCACATTGTTCAATGTGGAAGAGAAGACTATCAGGATGGAGGAACTAGAGGGCCCTACTTTTTACAAATTTTTGCCAATTTTATTTATGCATGTATGTCCACAAGGTTGCCAACATTGATTATTGATGCCTAGGTTAGAAATCTAGTCATTTTGAGGGCTATGAGAGGATTTTCAAGATTCCCCACCTTCATCCACACTAGGGATAGGATGCTTAGCATGAATGGAATCCTCCTCAGCATGGAGAATCCAAGGGGAGAAATTTTTTATTATTTCAAGTGGCTTTTGAAAGTCTAGTGGCTTCCAGAAAGATTAGGTTGCTTTCAGAAGTTAAACTACATGCAAACTTTAATAGTTTTGGCTTTCCCCCTTTCATCCATGCTAAGACTATAATGCTTAATGTGCAGGTCTCCCTCAACATGGAAGAACCTTAGGAGGTTGATTTTTGACATTCTATTGGCTTTCAGAGAGGCTATTAAGGTTATAGTATTTTTTTCTTGTTTCTAGGACCCTCCACTGATCTTCTTAGCTATACCACCTTTTTTCCATGCTAGGAAGCATGAAAGAGATCTCCCTATATGTTGAAGAATCAAGAAAGTTAAATCTAGGCCAACTAAACATCCAGTCGACCATGCATGTTAGCCTCTAGGGTTGTTAGTGTTGACAGCCAATACTAGGTGTCAAGATCCCATGGTTTGGAGGCTCCTAGGTACCTAATGCAATCTCCCCACCCCCTTTTGTTCATACTAGGAATGATTACCATAGCATGGATGAGAGGGGAATAGTATTTTTGTGTCATTTTTAACTACTTTTAAGGTCTTTAGAAGCTCTAGAGGTTTCCGACATGGTGTAGGGTTCACAAGGGTAGGCTATTTGGTTGTTTTGGGTCATAACTTGGGTTTGCTTGCATATCGCCTAAGTTTCCATGCTAGCTCCATGCTAGGCAACATGGAGGGGGGATTTCCCACCATGGAACAAGCCATGGATGGAAGGTCAATCTAGGCTACTAGAGGCTGTGAGGGATATTGAGCTTTGAGAAATGGCTACTAGGCAATCAATTTGGGCAATTTTTGGCTTCCCCTAATTCATACACACTAGGACTAGGATGCTCAGCATGGATGAGGCTTCCACCATTGAGAAGCTACCAAATCCCAAGGTTTCAACTAATTTCAACTAGGTTTGGTGAGGTCCCAAGTCTATTGGGGGGGGGGGGGGGGGGGGGGTGCTTAGAGGGATTTTAGATCATGTGGGGCCCCTTCAAGGGTCAAACTTGGGCTACATGGGTGTTGGGGGGTACTAATGGGTGTTACCCCCCTTCTTCCACACTAGGCAAAAATTGCCTCAGCATGCAAACCCATGTTATTCAGTTTTGTCCATGTCCTATCCCTTTTGGAAATTAGGGTTGAAAAAAGATAGGTTTTGTTTACTAAAATTGGTAAAATAGCTACATTTTACTATTTTTAGGCAGTGGGAGATATGTGTCCATGTTGGGCATGGCATCCCAAACATGGATGCATGGGAGTTAAGGTTGAAATATTGTTCTAAGTGTTAAAAGTGGTTAAAACTTAGTGTTGATGTAGTTTTTAGGTCAAAAGTGAGGGCGTATGGTGGGGCCAATCACTTAAAATTTTAACATTTTGAATTTTTAACTTAACTCCCACAAATCTCAATGTGAAAGAGACTTTGCAGTTTAATGCACTTGGAGTTATGATGCACTAAATGGGAAATTGGGGTTTAGAGATGGACATTTAGGTTTATATGTGGTTTTCATTGTTAAAATTTGCAAATTTTCGATCACAATTCTATTTTTCACAAATAGTGCATTGGACAAGAGCTTTGACAAATATTTCTTGTTATAGAGAGCATTAGTTTTTAGCATGGAAGCCTCCAACCTTCCTTGCAACCAACGTTGAACTCCTATTCTCCTCATTTTCCAACCATTCCCAGCATTGAGCCTACCATGGCACTAAAGTAGTGTGGAGGGAAAAGTAGAAACCCAAGGATTTAAAAGGTAGATGAGTAGGCAAGGGATTTGTTAGGGCTTCCTAGGCCTATCTTCATCTAGGCCTCATCTATTACTACTCTAAGATAGGTAGTTCTACCCTTTTTTTCTTTCATTTCTAGCTATTTTTCTTATTTTCTTACCATGTGTGGGGCCGTTTTCTTCATATCTAGAGGGGGTAAAACAAAATTGTAACAAAATCCCACCACTTTTTTGATATTTCTACATATATCTATGATCATTTCATTGTTTTGGCATTGGTAGATTTGATTTTAAAATTAGGCTTGTTGTTTTCATGCTTTTTTTCCAAAATTTGGGGATAGGATCATTTTTGTCAGATCTAGGATTTAATTTTCATCAAAATTTAAGTATAATGAAATCCTAACCCATACTTTTGGTGTGTTTTCTAATGGGTATGAGCTATTTTGTCTTTTTTTTGGCTATTTCTTTAAGGCTGTGTTAAGCTGGGTTTTATGAATTTTCAACTTTTTGTTGATTTTTTCATGAAAAAGAAAGCAATGCTGTGTATTTTTTTCTAAAGAAAACAACAATATATTTTTAAAATTTGATATTATGGATTTTTATCTCTATATTTAAGCTTTCCGATGGCTATTTTTTCATTTAATTTTGCTTTGAAACAATTGAGTTATAATTGTTTTCCTAAGGTTATGTAGTTATATTTTTTATGCCATTTTTAAAATTACATGTGAATTCACAATTTTTTTTCCTAAGAAAAAGATAAGGGTTTTGGCTCTTTTTTTGTTATGGCTAGGTAGATATTGGCTTCATCTTTCTAAAATAGATGGAATCACTCTAATTGGACTTAAAATTAATTTTTAATAAATTTTTCATTAAGCCTATGTCAAGAGAGGTTTTATGTCATTTTCAAATTTTCATCCAAATTAATGAATTTATTTTGCATAAATGACAATAATTTTAAATTTTTGTTAATTGTGGATACTTAGGGCTTGATTGAAGCTTTCAAAAAGTCATAGAATGACTCCATTTGGAGCTCAAACGAATTTTTGGTAAAATTTCTCCCAACGCTACACAAAAGGGGGTTAATGATGACAACTACAATTTTGCTAATTTTGGTTATGGTTTGTGCAAATATCGTTATGTGTATCTTGGTTGTAATGGTCATGGCTAGAAATTTTGTGATTTCAGGATTTCTTCCATGGTGGAATCACTAAAATCAAAGCTTGGATGAATTTTCAATAAATTTTTGGTTATGGTTGTATCATGGTTGTAGCACATTACCCCTTTGGGGATGGATGTAGTTAACATGCTTAGCGATTACTCTTGTCAACTTCCATGCCCTTGGGGATTGCTAAATATGTAAAATTTATGTTTTAAATTTATTTTTAAGAAAAGTAAAGGCTTTTACTATTTTCAGTAGGCTCTTTACCATGGCTATATTTTTTTGTAAGTTTCAATGTTTTTTTCTAATTTTATCCATGGTTTAGACTAAGGCTTAATTTTGGCTATGAAGTAAAAGGCTATAAAAGGTTGTAATAATGCTTTTTGTAGAATTTCTTGAGCAAGTTTAAATAAACATTTTAGGGCTTTTTACAATGGCTAATCTCACCCTTGACTAGGATGTTTTTCCAAACTTGTTAAGAAGTTTTAATTGGTCATGATGTTTTATTTGGTTTGCCATGCAAGATCTTTCTGAAGTCCATACTTATTATCATTGAGTTGGTGGGCATTTTATGCTACATTGGCCACCCTAGGGCCAACATCCCACTTCCTGACATGTCCTTGGAAAAGCTATCACTATGGTTCCAGCCTCAAGCAAGAGAATTCCTTGCCTACATTTTGCACAATTTCAATGTGATGCTATGATTACACTAATCTGTAGATGTGGCTAGGGCCATAGTAGAGTCACTATTGCCTTAGTCATCTAGCTTGATTTCCAAGTTCATTACTAACAGTCCACCTCCTAAGATAGTAGGGGGAATTGTAGACATGATTAGCCCATGCTACCTTGCAGAGATCTAGATGATGTTGAAGTATAGCCAGTATAATGCTAACAATACTCTAATAGTGGCACATAGAGCCCACACATTGTTCTAGAACCTGCCCAATAATGTGTATCATCTATAGGGGTAAGCATAGTTGTTATGGTGTTTTTATGGGTTTATTGGTGAACTACCTTTCCTAACTTCATTAGTTTTATGAACTTTTTGTTGGTATAAAGTCAATGATCAAGGCATGATCATTAATGACCAAACCTTGGAAATGACTCAAACCACCCTATATGTATTCACAAAAGGACCCTAGATCAAAGTTATTATGTATGAATAGTTGAGAGAGGGCTTTGGTGAATACACTACAAGGTTCAACCTTGTAAACAAGAAGTGTAAGGATGATAGGATGATGCACAACTGGTAGGTAGACTCCAATAGCTTCATGGATTAGATTCTTGTAGCTAGGACCTCTGCTCAAACCACACCAAGGAAGAAGAAGAAAGGTAAACATAAAGGCTATAGTTTCTCATTTTCTATGGTTATGAAAAATCTAAGTGTTCTATTGCTTTGACTAGTTGTTAAACTTGCTTATGTTGATGCTAAACATTGGTTGTTGCCATACAAGACCTTTCACCTCTGCTAATGTCACCTTACCACTTATGGAACATCATGAGGATACCCTCATCCTGAATTTTGGTGAGGTGATACCAACACAAGAGTGGCTAAGGGGACATGCACCTAGGTACATTCACGAAAACATTTAGTGTGTAGGTTTTCTTGATTTTTTTATGGCACCTATCCCTTCCTTCCATACCACAGAGATGCTAAATTCCATCAACTCCTTCAATGAGGGTGATCGTTTTAGCACCATCATTCAATGCATGAAGATTAACATGGATATTGATGAGGGCCTCTTTTGCCACTTATTTGGTATCCCCACTGATAGGGCAAAGGTCACCACCCTAATAGTGAAGGAATCAAGCCATCATGAGGAAGTTTTAGAATGGCTTGGTGCTAGCATAGACCATTCTAGAATTTCCATGGATAGCTTCATGAATCTTGATGCAAAGAAATCATATCCTTTATTCAGGTCTTGTATGTTTTCCAAACTATTGTCACAAAAGAAGGTGATAGGGATCACACAGGGATGGACTTTAAAAAGGTCCTAATAGATGACACCAAGTTCAACTAGGTAGTAGCTTTGGCTACTAGGCTTTGGGATGAGATCCTCAGACTCTGTGAGGACACCTCTACCATAATACACATGAATTTTGCATTTTTTGTAGGTTACTTAAAGATGTTTGTGTAGTTTCTGGTGGTGTGGAGGAATGGATGATGGATTTCCCAAGACCCAAGTGAACTTTCTAAGTCTTGGATAAACCACATTTATCCAACAGTGCAAACCTAGAAGCCATCAAAGAGGATGTATGATACATTTTCCATTACCACCAAGGATCTTGATGGTAGGTGGATTGAGGCCCTTGATAGCATGAATGATAAGGAGCCTCTCACCTTTCCAACAAGTGTCTTGGAGGCCCAATGATGATATAGGAAGGCTAAAGGGGTATCCAAGGAGAAACTTAAGAGGCCTATGGAGGAAGCACTACCAACATTAGACCAACCCACCCTGAAGAGGCTTAAGTTTAAGCTTAACTCATCATAGCAAGTAGTCACAAGTATGCTTCATTTAAGTTTTGGCTATTTTATTTTATTTTAAGATATATGATTATATTATGATTTCATATGCTAATTAGTTTCTATGTGCTATGGTTGTAGACGTACATTAGGTCCTAGTAGCCTAGGTTTCCATAGAGGAAGAACAAGGTGTGCAAAAGAGGTACTCCTATAGCAACTTGAGACAAACATAGATGATTTAGATGCTTTGTGTAGTGAGGTAGTACCAAGCACATCCCCCATTATCATCCTAGAGGAAGAGGAGGAGGAGGTAGGTATGCATGTGTCTTTATGCTTCTTGTTATATCTTATTATTTAATTTTGGTTTTCATCCTAACCCTTAGATGATTGTTATGCTTACAATAGTTCCTGAGCTACCAATTCAAGTCCCTATCCCTAAGTTTTATGCAAAACCATGGGTAGAGATCCCAAACAAGGTGGAATTCATACATGGGATGTTGAAAGCCATATCAATTGATTGCACCAAGTTACACTCGAGATAGGCAAGGACCTTGTTTTATATACCTTAGTTGTTTGGCTATGTTTGTGTTATGGGTATCTTAGGTTGTATGCTATGTTTATGATTATATTCTATGGTTATGTAGTACCTTCAAGGAAGTGGGACCCTAGTAGAGACATGGAGATTAACTCCTTGTTGAAGCTTCCTTTTGATATCTCTAATGTAAACTTGAAGTTATATGAGACTACTACTAATTAGTAATTTCATGTGCCAAAACTTCATGGGAGTTGGAGAGGTCCAAAAAATCCTTATGGGAACATGTTGTGGTCTTAAGGAAGAAGACTCAATGACAGAAGAAGGTGATTAGAAATCTCTAAGACTGAAGGCCTTTGTGGAAGCAAAAGTGGCTAACTTAGGAGAATTGTGGACCAAAAAGATCATGTGGGCCCACTACTAGCATGTCATTCATGACAAAGTAGTAATCTTATGAGAGATGGTGGATAGCAAATGTAGATGGACCTCATCTTCCTTAAGGTCAAGGATTGAAAGATCACTACACTTGGGTCCTAAAGTGGGGTAAGAAACAAAATGTCCACAAGCAGAAGTACAAGGTAGATTGTAGGGCATACCTCAAGTGGCTCAAGGAGGAGTCGATTGAAAGATGCAAGAGAGAGTTGTTCATCTAGGGGATCTAAGTGAGAGTGCTTACCAAATTTTTGAGAGTACTCTCATGGTGGAGCAATCCCCTACTCTTTAAATCACCACTATTGTAGTCGAGACCTCTACAACTACTATTACTCGGGAGCCTACTACATGGACTATAGTAGATAGGACTTGCATCCTTTCTAGTGTTGATCTTCGGGATGTTGATTGGATCAACATGACAGAGGACCATATCCTCCATCATTTGGAGGAAGGCCTTCCACATCTACCCCCAAAGTTCATGGAACTAGAATCCCCACAGGTTTGATATATTTTATGTTTTTTAGTTTTATAGTTTTGGCTACTGGTTACTAACTAGCTATGTGTTGTTGTATTTTAGGCCTCAGGAGACATTGGCAATCCTAGTAGTGTCAAAATGACCCACCACTTACTCCTTAAAATGTCCCTTAGCATCTTCCATCTACCTCTTGTTGGTTGTTGATGAAAATTGTTAGCCAAGACTATGTCATAGATGGTTTTTATTTTTTTGTTTGACATTTTTCCACAAAATGTGGCCATGGATATGTATGTTATAGAAATTTTAAATTTAAATTTTTGGTTTCATTTTTGGCTATATATGTTGTTCTAGTTAGCATTGTAAATTTTATAAATGGCTATATTAACAATTTTGGTTGTAAAATTAAATGGCAAAATAATGTGATAGTAGTGATGAGTCATCATTGGCTGACTACAATGATGAGGCCTCATTGACATAATCGATCACGTCAATGAGGCCTCATCCACAAGGCCCTGTCAATGCATTTTGACCTGTGTCAATGATGCCTTGTTGATGTGGTATCTGTCCATTGCCTATAAATACACACCTACCTACCACATTTATGGGAAGTCCAAATTTCAATTGTAGTGAAGCTCTTGGATTGTTTCTATTTGAAAGTTAGAATTTTTTCCATGAGTGCCCATAGTAGGAGTCATTAAGCGTATGCATCTTTATTCGAGCATTGTTGATGAGTGGCGAGGTACCCCTACACTCAACCATACGAAACGAGTGTAGCATGCACAATCCGGTCGAACTTCGCAAACTAAATGCCTAAACACCCCATGGAACACTTGGGGTTAATCATTCGTTGTCTTCCCAGACTTACTTGTTGTTGTCACGGTGTATGGTTAAGTAAGTCTAAGGTATATGATTTTTATGGTTTTTCTCCTATGCTAAAGGGTGAAGGGTTGAGAGAACTAACTAACTCTAACTAAGAACTAAGTCTAAATTAACTAGCGTCAGCATCCATTCCCACTTACCGTACACACCCTAAACTATGCAACTATGGTTACCAAATGCTAATCATTACTGGGATCACCACACGTAATGCACATGCTCGAAGTAGTCGTACTGAGGCACTTAACTAGGAGGAAAGGGTTGAGGAAGCTATCTAGCCTAAGTGTGATGAACAGTCGATTCCTTGACTAACTGTACACATCTACCATGCATGACTACCACAAGGATTACCAAGCGTAGATCCTGGATACACCACTAGGTTACCAAGTAGTCACACAAGATGCTCGTAATCAAGTCATACTCATACCACATGCGATGAGCAGCTGATTCCTTGACTAACCGTACACATCCTTAGATGCTCGTAATCAAGTCGTACTCAAACCGCATTATAGGAAAGAAATAAATAGCAATTAAATAAAATCCTATACTGCAAGGTTTATCCAATCAAGTTCATCTTTATTGCCATACACAACTTGTGTTTAGGTACAATGTTGCTCGAATAAAGATCCGTTCACTCTAGGACTCCTACTGCAGGCACATGGAAAATAATCTATCTTTGGAGTGATCAAACTACCAGAGTTTCCCTCTTCTAAACCAGGATGGGAAATGAAGGGAGTTCCACCTCTTATTTATAGATTTGGAGGTGGATTGCAATATCGCGTACACGATATCACATGGGACGATATATCACGGTGGCCCCCATGACTGAATGAAAACTCATCCTCGAGTTCCTTACAATAATATCGGGAAGGTATGGAATTATTGAGGGAAATGGAACTAATGGGATGACATGTGAATGGATCATCATTACAAGACTTGACAAAACTGGTGTTTATGACAACAAGGGTGAACACCTTATTACAATGACATCAGGCCTTTGTTGGTAGCTTGAGAGAAAGAGAGAGATAGAAAGAAGTGTTACTGCTGCCAACGCCAAGATTGCACCTTTTTTTGTCCATCCGTAAGCACGCCATCGATCTTGCTCCTTGCATAGCTACTTCAACACTGCTCCATTCCAAGTGTTTACTACATATCCAATCTGTTGTTGTATGATCATCATCTGCACACACAACACAATCTTGTATTAGCAAGTGTAAATGAATCATTATGTAATTAATACCTTGCTTTGGTGTAGGTTCATTGGCTAGGTTGTGGTATGGCTAATATGGATCGAGAGATATATTAATGATGACTATCGAAGGTGTAGGGGTTAGGAAGAAAATCGAAAAAATTAGGCCTCGTACCCCCCTGACTAATCGTGAACCTCCGGTAGTGTTAGAATGGAGAAAGAAAAGGAGTAAGAAAGATAGGTAAAAAGGGACAACTAAAACATCGATTAAGTGGATGTCCAAATGGAAATGAATAAAATGAAATTAATTGCAAAAATGTTAGGGAAAAGAAGTTAACTGATGCACCAAATAGGAATGTTAGTGGATCCTCCCCAAAGCAGGCTCATGCCCTTAATGCCCTGACAATCCCACATTCAAAGAGTCCGTAGGCTCCGGCAATGTCATTTGGAACAAGAGTTAAAGTCTTAACCGCAAGAATTTACTAAAAATAAAACAATGCATCAACCAAAATATATACACTAATGATACAACTGGCAATGAGGTGAATAATGGAGAGAAGGATGGAGAGAATAGAATGGAATGGAATTCCAAGGACAAGGTGGTGTACAGCCCCGTGTGTGTTTTATGATTAATGTGACTTGGCAAGTCTCATTCCAACTTCGGCCTCAAACCAACCACTTCCAGTGACTTCCCATCAATACAGTTGGTCAAACCATCCTCTTGAATAATAAGAATGCATCTCCAAAGAGCCACCACCATTCCGACAGAACAAAGGAGAGAATGGGAAGCAAGAAGGGCCTTAGTTAGAGGGAACACTTTGGTTCCATAACCAGTGCTTGTAGGCCAAATTTATTTCATCTAAGGGGTGTGCTTTGAATTCTCATTGAGTTGTTTTGTTTTTTATTTTTTATTTTTTTTATTTTGTGTTTTTATGCGTGAGAACTACACCATGCAAAGACTTCTTATTTTTATTATCTCAGCTTCCGATAATTGGGTAACATCGGAATGGTAAGAAAGCTCCAGAAGAAAACATCCAAGCACCTAAGAGAATGACCAATACAAAAAAATCAAGTTCCCTTGAAGTCACACCCTTTACAATCCTTAAGTCCTTCCTTAGTTTGAGAAATGCCCAGTCACTGATTCGTTTAAGTTCTTATTGGAAGGGGACTGTACATTTCCAAGTTGAGAGAGACCATAGAAACTGGTGGATGGATGGATGAAGTGGTCTCATTGCCTGCCATATCAAAAGAAACATACCTTAGTATCAACATTTTTACTTAAAGGCAAAAACCAAACATTAGCAATCAATATGAAAACAGTTCATACCATCATTTTGAATACTTATTATGGGACAACCTTCCAGGGTAGATCACACACACAAAAAGTAGAAAAGTATAACGATGATGTAAAAAAAAACTAGAAAAGCTAAAGAAATTTGTAAAACAAAAATTAGAAAATTAAAGAAATTTGTAAAATAAAAATCTGTAAAACAAAAACATTGTGAAATAAAAACGTGTAAAACAAAAATTGAAAAAGAACTAAGGGTCTCATATGATCAGCATAGGTGGCCATCTCCCCCATGACTGAGTTGTAAGAGAGAGATCTGAAATAATGAGCACCTGTTTGAATTTCTAAGAAGTGCCCAACTTCTCCCAAATGATGATCTTAGATTGAGGGATGGAAGTTGGTGATGCTCATATTCCAATGTGTCTATGCCTTCGTTGTTGGCATGGGTTTCCTCAGTTCGTTCCATGCATATTTTTCTACTCCTTCTAGTAGCTATCAACCATGGGGTGTCTACTACTTCTTATGTAGTTGCTACATACAGGAATCTTTGGTTCAACATTTCTTGGGCACACCTACTACATGGAAGAGATGAACATCCCTCCATGTCATCACTCAATGAATCACTATATGTGATGCATGGAACTTTTCTCTTCTCGATCTTTCCACAAATATTTATCTTAGAAATTTCTAAGGAAAGATCACGGATCCTAAGGCATGCATCTACTGTACTTAGCCATGTCCTTCCCATTATAATTTGGAAGTCTCCTTTGTTATTGTTTACTTCAATCACCAGAAAATCAGCTGGGTAAGACCAATCACACATAGTGGTGATGATGTCCTCCACCAATCCCAAGGGAATGGTGATGGACTGGTCTACGAGCTCTAGTTGAATGTTGCTCTTCTTAAGTGGGGGCAGGTTCCAGGCATGATACATCTCTTGTGAAATTAAGTTAACTCTGGAACCTGAGTCAAGAAGAGCCCGATGTGGTTCATTTTCGATGATTTGTAAATAGATGAAGGGACTTCCAGGGTCAGTTAGTTTCTTGGGAAGGTGGCTTACCTTGCTCCAGTCAGTTACGGTATGCGTTAACATAACCATATGCGTTAAGCTCTAATTTTGGATGGAAGGGTGCTCTGAAGTGTTAGATGGTGGAGGAGTGTACATGGCCTCAACTGCTTGTTGTTGCAAGAGTTTTTCTGGCCTTTTGGTTCTGAAGTAAGGTCTTCTCTTTTTATAGTTTTCATAACCAACAGCATGTTGGATATTTACAACTCTCATAGCATGTCGTTGCTGCAGTTGAGGAGGAAGTTCCCCTTACATTGTTGGAGCAGGAGGTGTTATGGGAACTACTTGCGGTGGAAGAGGTGTGGGTGGATTAGGAGGATGGTGTGGGTATGGAGTGTCTCCCAGAGAAGAAGGAGTTCTTTTGAAGTACTCCTAAACTTGGTAGTGACGGCTGGGAGTTGAGTGACTCATAGAGTCACTTGGAGAAATCGGCTATTGCACATAATATCCATAAGGATCAGGCTGCCGGTAAGGGTACTGATGTTTCGGCGATGGCATCCCCCATGACTGTGGGTATTGCCACTGCTGATGCTATCCGATGGGCTGCGGTGGAGTTCCACTTGGATAGTATGTTAGTGTTTGGTGGAATTGCCTTGGGTTACCTTGTGGATAAGGTAACCTTCAGGGTGTTTTCTGTTGGTTAAGTCTTGGATTTAGCGCATACACCCCAGACTCCTGTAGATGTGAGATGATGGTGCAACATCCCTTAGGATGGTCATAGTGGCAGATCTCACATCCACCATCATTGTCTGTGTCAGAATCTACAACCACATTAGAGTTAGTGATTTGTCCCTTACCCTTGTTATGTGCAGGGCCTAAATCTCTCCACTTTTTCTTACCTTTGTCACTACTTTGTTCTACCTTAGACTCTTCTACAATTTTTAAGGTAGTTTCAATTTTAGAGTCTAAGGAACTCCATACGTCGTCTACCTTAGCCGCTATTTCTGTTGTTAATTTCTGGATCAATAAGATTTTCTAGTTTACCAACTCTTCAAGTGGTGAATCATCCTCTTCATCATAAAACTTCACTCCCTTCTTTCAAAGGGAGGGATCGCGGTTGTTTTCTTCTACACTTTCCCTTTTGCGTAGCTCACCTTCTTTGTTTGCTACTTGCTCCAACAAGCTTTGTACTTCATGGGCTCTAATTTTTGATGATCGCCCTTGGGCATAAGTCCCAAGGGTTCTTCTAGTTTCATGCCTTAGCCCATCCACGATGTGGCAAAGTTGATCCCGCTGAGCGTACCCATGGCCCGGGCAACGATGTAACAATGTATAATAGCGAGCCATGGCAGCATCCAAGGGTTCGTGATGATGTTGCTTCCAACCTTGGATCTGCTTACATAAATTGGATACTCTGGAGTACGTTTGATACTTTTCGTTGAACAATTCTAGCATCGTACTCCACCTCCTGATGGTTTCCGGTTCTAAGGATTGGTACTAGCTCTCTACTTCCGTAGTGAGTGTCCTTGGGAACAACTTAAGTTTTTGCCACTCATTATCTATATTTTTCAAGGCACAGGCATCATGGAATGCCCGTAAATGATTTTGCGGATCATCACTATATCCCCCTTCAAATCGTGGGATATTGTTCATGTCTAATCATTTGATTCAACTATCTTTCAAATGCCTTGTTGGAATCCTAACTGCCTCCGTTATGTCAAGCATACTTCAGGTTGCGAGTAGGGGCTCATCATGATCATCTCTTTCATGATGTCTGTGATGTCTGTGTTTTTCCCTACTCTCCCTACATCCTTGCCCTTGTCCTCTCTCTTGACTTTCCCATTGAGG
>MNCI01001980.1:56320-78191 GCA_015680685.1 Gnetum montanum | reverse complement strand
GAACTTCAACGTCCTATTCTCATATTTCATACTATTATTGGTTTTCTAAGCTTTCATTTGACCCCAATTTCATTGAAAAATTCCTTATATTTTGAAAGTCTGACCAAAGCCAACAGTGGTCAACAGCTACGTCGTTGAGACCTCGTCAACACAGCCAACCCTATCAATAAGGCCCCATCATCAAGGCCTTGTTGACACAATAAAAAAACTCTATATATACCACTAAGCACTTTGGAAATTTTTTGTCATTTTCTCATAACACATGGGGAATTTTTGCAATTTTTCTAAGCCCAAAAACTTCTAGGGCCCATAACTTTCAAACCGTTTGTCCAAATCACTCCAATTTTTGATCCTACACTTATCGGAGGTAAGATATTTATCATGGGGGCCACAAACCTTAAGGTTTCTAATGCAATTTTTGAAAAAAATTTTCTAACTCCCTGAAGGGTTAGTAACTTTAATCATACATAAATATCAATTTTTTCCAAGTTAACCCTTCCAACAGCCTCCAGGATGATTTATCAATGATAAGGCATAAATAGAAATAACAATGAAGTTGATTAAATCAACCATAATCATAGCTTAGCCAAGTGTAACTACCCTCAAGATTTAAGGTATTCCAACCATTTTAAGGTTATACAATGATTACTAATCCATGGTTCTATTGTGATTATAGATGGCACCCAAACAAAAGCACCCGCAGGAAGGAGAACCCTCACAACCACAAGAGAAATAACCTAGAGCTGGAAGGGGCCAATAGGAACAAGACCAAGAACAACAAGAGATAACCCATAAAATGGGACCTCTTCAGGAAGACCTCAAAGTGGAATTTGTTTGAAAAATTCTAGAAGAAGAAGTGCCTACTGAACAATCTCAATGAAGAGAAGTGCCTAGACCTATGCCTAGGCTTGAAGTCACTTTGACTCAAGCCTACCTAGACATCATCAAGTCCCAAGAGCTCCAAAGATTAGTTTTCCAAGAAATAAACTTTAGGCCATTTTTGGAGAAAGCTTTAGAAGATGTTAGAACACAATTGCAAACCTCTCCCATGTGGCCAATCATCATGACTAGTGGGAGTGGTACATGGAAGAGGGCTACCTCTTCTAGAATAGGCAAAGGCCAAGGTCCATTCTAAAGATCAAGGACATTCCAAGTGTACTATTTGGCGAAGGCCATTGCACATGCACTGGGGTTACCTAACATCAAAACACAGTTGGTAGAAATATCAACAAAATATGATCCTAAGGAAAAAAGAGAGTGGACCCAATGATGTTATGAAGTGGACTGTAAGGAGTATGGCGGGCTCACACCAGTGGAGAAAATTTATTTTAAGATTGCAGCGTATCACCTCAATCCAACAGTGAGGCCAAGTAAGGTGACTACCTTCTCCACTTGTGCATGCACCACTCTATGTGGAAAATTTCCCATTAACCTTCCACATCTAATCTATTTGGAGATTGAGAAGTGTTTCAAGGGGAATGAACGTGAAAGGAGGACCCTACCTTTTCCATGCTTGATAAGAAAACTTTGTAAAAGGGCAAGTATTGTTCACTATTCCAATGATACTCTCAAGCATACTTCCTTGGCCTCATGGGCAAAAATAATGAAAGAAAAAATGCCAGTAGCCATCAAAGAAGAGGAGTTGCCACCACCACCACCTACTTAGGAGACAACACCAGAGACCCACGTAGTCCTTGAGTGTCTATGACATGTCTAAGAGCAGCTCTTGAATGAACAAGAGTAGCAAGTAGGAATCAGTGGGGTAGTTTCATCTATGTATTGCCTAGAAATGAGTCACCTTAATGAGGTGGTTCAAAAAATTAGCCAGATGGAGAGGGGTGGTTTCATTTTCTCTACCTGAAGAATGTAGCTGCCTTCAAGGTCAGATCCCAATGCTTGAGAGGTGACAGTGTCACTAGTGGCACATCATTTATTCCCAGAAATCTTTGGGAATGCTACCACTTTCTCAGTGAGGTTGGAGGAAGGTGAAGAGGCAACTGTCTTAGTGATGCAGCACCAAGGACAAGAAATAATAGTAGAAGTGGTAGCTACCCATGTAGCTAAAGCACTGAATGCACCAGTGATGTCTGTACCAGACGTATCTACACTCCAAGATGCGTAGATGTCTATAGGCATGATTCGCAGGAAAATGAATGTAAGTCAACACAAAAAATTGCTAGAACGACTATGGAAACTAGGCAACTAACTTTGAATATCTTTGATTTTCCAAAGAAAATCACTACAACCCAGTCAGAGCTACTAAATGCAAGTGGAAAATGCATCATTTTGGAAAGGAAACTAGAAATAACCCAAGAGTGAAATCAATGCTTGACTATAGAGGTTGTTAAACTTCATGCTCGACTTGAAAAGTAAACAATCCTTAGCCTAGCAATGATAAGAGATGAAGATATCAAAAAACTTTAGAAATGACTTCAAAAGGCTAACGAGGAAGAAAAAATGGCCATCTTCAAATAGTCCATGTAAAAGCTAAAACACATTCAATTAACAAGGACTTAAATCAGATGCACCAAGAAAATGAGACACTAACTGCATAAAATCATCACCTACAAAATGTTGATGCTCAAAGAGATCAAATTCATGAATTCATTCATCAATAGTAGGAGAAGCTTGCCAGAGTTAACATTAAATTGAGAAAATTAGCTACAAAGAATCAAAATTTATGAATGGAGGGGGTGCACATCTTGTGACAAAAGTTTTCCATCGAAATCACCACCTGGAAGAATGAAGCTCTCAAGTTTGAAAGGGTGAAAATTCACTATAGGTACCAAGTTGGCTTGCAAAAAGAAATTAATAAAAAATAAATCTTGATGGCAAAGGCTAAAGTTAATGAAGCTCTCCAACAACTCTAGTAAAGAAGAGAGATGTGGCAACCCATCCTCGATGGGATTAATGCCTACCACAAAGCAGAGATCCACTTGAAGGAGTTGCAGATCGAAGAAATAATAGAATATATGGAGTTGGCTAATCTTCATTATGCAAACCTAGCAATGTTGACAGCTAGACAGCTGCAGTTAGAGTTGGAAAAGTAGGTGGCTAGCTTGTATTTTCTATATGAGGCCAAGTTCAAACACCACAAAGATACTAAGCAAAAGCTTGTGATTGCTAATGCTGAACTCAAAGTTCTCAAAGGGTGATTCACATACCAAAAATCCATTGTCGAGGACCTAGCCAGATGGATGAATGACTACCAGGAGATGAAGAACACAATGTGAGTGTTTGACATTGAATGCAAATAGTTCATTTCCTAGTTTTCTCAACGTCAATGAGTTGTTTCTAACGATCTTGTGTCCTTGGGATGTGCTCATTCCAAACCACATTAGGGAAGCTACATGAACAATGCATGATCCTAAGAGTAAAGAGGAGAAAATGAAAGCACTATTGGATGCTTTCCACCTTCCACCTAAAGTAGTAGTGATTACAGGACAACCATAGCCTCAACCACACTAGTGCATGAAGCTGGCGAGGGTCCCTCAGAGCCTCAGGAACCACCACCACCTGGGACCATTTGATCTTCTCCAACAAGCTTCACATCATCAATAAACATGTTGTCCAAATTTTTTGAAGAGTTGTATCATTGTGTTTAATTTTTTGTCCTGAACACCACCATTTGTATAATGTGTTGATCCATACACCTAGGCACTCCATTTTTTTGTCAAGTTAGTCAAGTTTGTTTTGTTGAAAGAAAAGTCAATCAATAATCCCATACCTTCCCAATTTTGTAAAAGAACTTAAGGATGAGTTTTCATTCAATCATGGGGGTATGATGAGTTTTCATTGGTTGGATAGATTAACAAGGCCTTATTGATGTAGCCAACCATGTCAACGAGGCATCGTTCATGAGGCCTCATCAATGCATTTTGACCTATATCGACGATGCCTCATCAATGCAGTGTTTGTCATCACTTATATATACACACCTACTTGTCACATTTATGGGAAGTCCAGATTTCAATTGTAGCAAAGCTCTTGTATTTTTTCTATTTTAAATTTATAATTTTTTCCCTAAGTGCCTATAGCATGAGTTATTAAGTATACTTATCTTTATTTGAGCATTTTTGTACCTGAGCATGATAGTGTATGCGACAATAAAGATGAGCTTTCTAATAACCATTGCAGCACTTTGGATAGATTAGCTCTTCTATTTTTGCATTCAATATTTTTAATTATCTGTTTATTATTCTCAATTACTTCAAAATTATTTTTTAATAATTGAATTAATGAGGTTATTAAGCTAGATAGATTAAATACATAAGTACGATTGCTTCGAGTGTAACATGTATTCACTTGGTAATCCTAGTAATGTTATTGCTTGGTATGCCCAATAGCGTAACATCTGGTCACCCAACAATGGATATGTGGGTTTAGGACATGTAGGAAAAGTGGGAATGGATACTTATCTTAGGATTAGCTTAATAATAGTTAGTTAATTAATTCAGATTAGTTAATCAAATTCATTTTACCTACATTTTGAGCACCTAAAACATAAAACATAAAATGGTAAAAATCAAATGCCTCAATTACACTTAACCATACCAACATGCATCACAAGTGTAATTGGGAGCACAACGATGGACCTTAAGGCTATATTTACTTCCTAAAGGGCTAGTGCACTGGAAATGATAAAATCCATAGAATTTGACTGAGTCGCACATGAACGCTTCATGATTTGTATGGTTGGGCATAGGGATACCTCGCTACTCATCAACTAGGCTAAACAAAAATATAATAAAAGAGATGTTTGCTAATTTTAGGCCATAGCATACATAGATTATATTATTTTGCTAATTTAAGGCCATGGTGATCCATGTTGCCAGTTTAAATTCTTAGCAAACTATGATGCTAGTTTAAGGCCATGGTGGGCTATGACACTAGTTTAGAGTCTTAGTAGACGTTTTTTTGAAGAGAAGCCTATATATTTTTTGAAAATTTTATGTTTTAAATTTTTAAAGGCTTTTTTGATATTTATAACATGAGTAAAAGTAAAGAAAAAGAAAGACTATAATAAATAAGTAAAAATGCAAATGAAAGTAGAAACTTAGGCTACATGCATAAAGAGTAAAACAAAGTACATAAGAAGATATAACACATTAAGAAAGAAAGGTTAGGCTACATGACCATTGGTTCATCTAGTTATAAGGGCATGAAAAGGTTAATGTGCACTTCACTTGTGCAGATTCTTCCTAATCTTTGAAACATTAGGGAATGAGTAAGGTCTACTTTGCACAAGCTTATATTCACCATCACCTTCACTAATGATGTTGAAATAAATTTCATCCTATAATGTTTCCCATTACCTATTGTTGTCATTGTTGGCTTTCTATTCTCTCTTAGGTTGATGGATTTCATGACTAGGAGCTTCTTCTTAAAGCTCCACTTCAGACCCCTACTCTATGTTCACATTGTTGATAGTCGGAGTAACCACACTATCACTGTGAATGATGGCTTCACCTCCCTCATAACAAAGGTGAATTTTTTGATGGATGGGTAAGGACATGGCCTGTAATTAAGCCAACCATGGTCTTCCCAAGATAAGGTTGAACCCTAGTGTCTCCACCACCACCAATAAATTGGCAGTTGTGGAAAATTATTTCTCTGCCACAAAATTCAAGGATATAGACCCCTTAACAGCAATCCTTGATCCATTCAAAATTTTGAGAGCTATAATTGTTGTAGGTTGTATTGCTTAGTCAAGCCCAAGCATTCAATGATGGTGCATGGAATGACATTTGTTGCAACTCCATCATCAACATGCACCCAATGCACTTTACACTACCCTACATGTATGGTTATGAATAGAGGATCCCTAGTCACTTCATCATTTTGGGGATTAACCTTGATTTCACTATAATGAAATACTAAGGATGTTGACTTTTCCTCCCTTGATGATGGAGGGACTAGCACTACATGGATGGCTTCCTCATTAGTAGGGATGTCCTCACTAATGGGGATGGAAGTTAACATCTTAACTAACACCTCACGATGTGTGGTGCAAGTCATGATTAGGTCATACAAGCTCAAAGTTGTATTCTTTTGCTTAAGAGATTATCTGACCTAATCCATCAAACTAAAGAAGTTTTTATCACTGGCTATGTGCTCATTACCCTAGTTGTGCTTCACTTCCTTCATGCATGCCAAAATATGAACTTTGGCTTTAGGCTATGGTTGTTGGGCCTTTTTCTCATTCTTCTAGTTATGGGTTTTGATGTCCTCCTATGGCTTATTGGTTGGAGTGGTTTGGGAAAAGGAGTTCATGGGTATAGTTGAGAGGGGATTAGGCTTCAATGATCCACTTCCTTTTATGCCTCTATCTACTTGTCACCCTTGTGGCTAGGCTTTTGCTTTTGCTTCCTCTTTTTCTTTGTTGAGATTTTCTGGTTGTCAAGAAGAGGCAATAGCATTAGCCACCATAGGAGATCATTGTGTAGCTGGTTGGGAAATAGCTACTTGGATTGTGTTAGGCTAGAACACCTTGATGACAAAATGTTCTCTCAAAGGCATTCATGATGATACTCTTATGACAAAGGGGGATCTTGAGCTAGTGGAAGCTAAAGAAGCCCCTTTTTCATAAGGGTGTACCTAGATCATGTATGGTTCTTTTATGGGTCTTTGATCATCATCTATGTTGAATGCTAAAATAATGTAAGGACTGTCATTAGCATTCAATGGGTCTTTGTAAATCTGCATTGACTGATTTTGTGGCTTGACCAAGTTGGAAGCATCTAAGACTAGCTCCTCCCTATCTATCATCCTTTGTAGGTCATCCTTCAACGTGAGATAAAAGTCTATGTCATGACCAGGTAGTTGGTGATAATGGCAAAAGCTATCAAGTTTAAAGTACCTAACTAATTTTGGATTATCCTTTGTTGCTCGAGTGAAATCCTTGGCTATTTTTCATAGATTCTCATGCTTCTTTTGAGCAACTTTGATCATTTTTTTTATTGCATGCATCCACTCTTTAGTAGTTGGTCTAGCAATTTGGATGGCTTCAAAGGTAAGGTTTTGTACTTACTACAGTCTTTTCGCTCAAAACTCAACCTAGTGCTAGTTGATGTGATGCCTCAAATGTTGATGAGTGGCTATCATGGTTATTAGTGGGGGTTTTGGGTGGATTGATCCTAGGCCCCTAGTTAGTGATCTTTACTTCTTTGGTTACTATTGCTATAACTATGTTTTTTTTTTTGCTCTTATCCTTGCCCCTTCATGTATGTTGATTTTTATATGCCATGTAGGCTAGATCATGATTGGCCTCCACAACATCCTCTATGTTTTTGGTTTGGGAAAACACTTGGCTAAGGGACTGCAAGTTAAGATAGTAAAGTTTTGACTTGATGAAGTCATTAACTATCTCCTTGAATATGCCTAAAAGATGGGCCTCGACAATGGGTTCTAGTATTTCATTCAATAGTCCATTCCACCATTGGATGAACTTCTATGTGGGCTCAAGGGATCCCTACTTGACCTTCATGAGTTGGTTAAGCATGGTTTCAGGCTTCAATTTATAATCAAAGTAGTTGATGAACTAGGCTATTAAGTCCCCAAGAGAGGATATGGATCCTCTAGATAAGGTGTGGTATCAATCAAGTGCTTTCCTAGACAAGGACATAGGAAAAATTCTCATGATAGTATGATGCCATGTTTGCAAGAGTAAGTACTTAGATCTAAAGGTTATAAGGTGAGCATTCAAGTCACATTCTCCATTGTATTTACTAAACTAGGATTAGGGACACTAAGAGGAAGTGTCCAAGGTGGGACCTTAGGACTAATGGGATCATCCTAGTACAAATTCATAATCTTGACACTTTGGGAAGTAAAGGCTTTGAGCCTCCTTGACTCCTTAGTTAGGTCCTACATCATTTGGAAAGCCCAATCCAAGGTCCTATTGGCTACGGGGTCTATACATATGAATGTAACATTTTTTTTGAGGCTTGTGGCCTTGCTATTGGTTGTAATATAGAAGGAAATGGTTGCATTATGGTCGTAGCTTGTGGGCCAAACAAGGAAAAGGATGTTTGTGCCTAGTACCTAAGGCACAAATGGGATAAATGGGATGTGTGACCCTTGAGTTTCTTAGGGTCCCATAGTAGATCCCACATGGGTAGTTAGTGGATTTGTGGTAGTCAAAACTACCATTGATGGTTGTAGAAATCAGGGCTATATGAAAAAAGGCATTTGTGGATTATAGGTCATGGACTATGGCATCGATTAAGTTTGATGCATGGCTATGACTAGTGTGGGATCAACCATGGTAGGGTAGGAGGAGGTGGAAGATGGTGGTACCATTCCCATGAAGAAAATAAAGGCATGAGGGGAAGGCTAAATGGCCTTTGGGGTTGCTTATTGGAAAAATCCCCCCAATATGTTTTTGGGCTTAGATTCTACCTTAAATTCATCCTTCTCTTCCTATTGCTCCTTCAAAGTGTGCTTGCCATCTTCTTCCTCCATCTCAATCAATTAGGCTAGGATACCCACATAGATATTGGCTAGAAATATTTGATCACAAGAGGAAGGGATGTACTCCTTACCATTGTAGTAGATGAGTTTGAACTCCATTTTAGCTTTTTCTTTCAAACATGGAATTAGTGTGCCAGCCTGTATTTTGGCACAAATGTAATTATATCGATCTTCATTTATGGCCAAAAAATCAAGAATTTTTCCTCTAATCCTCAAAGATTTCCTACATTAGATGATAGCAAGGTCTTTGAGGTCATAAACCCTCATGGTTTGTTGGATAGGACTTTTGCCAATGAAGGTGAGAGGCAATTTGGTGGACTGCTAGAAAGACATGGTTATTTTATCAAAAATGGCTTACAATGGGTTATAAAAGGCAAAAATAGAAGTAAATCCCAACAAGTGGAACTCAAAAATGATCAAAGGAAGTAAAAACTATTGAAAATGAAGCACTTTCTATAATTAGTAAGTAGGGGTAATAGGGGTTTAGCCCCTTACCAAAAATAGAAACCTAGGAACGTTGGTATGAAGCCTCACTCATGTTGGCCTCCCAACTACCTCTATGCTAAGCATGATAGGGGGAAAAGGAAGGGGGATGAGATGGGGGAAATCTCACTCCTCTCTAATCCAATGTTGATGAGGGGAAAAAGGCTAAAAACCAAAGTGAAAAGTTGGTGTTTTCCACTAGACTCAATTTTAGCATGTTACCAATTTTCTTAGCTAGGAAAGATGGGGAGAAGTTGACTTTCAAAAGTTTGATGATTTTCAAAAGGATTGCACCATCCACTTTAGATAATGGAAAAAAATTAATAGTAAAAAGAAAAAAGTATGAAATGTTTCAACATTGGCTTTGGGCTGAAAAATTCATAGTAGTTGCTGCAAAAAGCCAACACCCAACCACTTGCACATTCCACACTATAGTTTTCCTCACAAGGGGGAAGAGGCAACATTGATTTTTTTGAAAGTTTTGGTTGAAAAAATAAAAAAAGGATTTCAACTTGTAACATTAGCTATGGGAAAGATAGATCTAGTCACAAAAATCACCTAGGGACTTATGAAATGAAAAATGGCAAATTGAAAAAATAAAATGCAAAAATCACATATCTTTAAAACGAAAAGAAAATGCAAATTACACATAAAATGAAACTTTAAAAACTTTATTAAAATAATAAAGAATGAGTTTCAGAAATTTGTACAAGAAATGCCCATGTAAGAGCAAAGGAGGGTTCACTAAGGTAGAAGTTCAAAGCCCATTGAAGCTGATATGATTTGCTCCATGATCTAGGTACAAAGCCACTCTTGATGATTTCAAGCCTCCTCTGTTGCAAACTATAGATCTACAATCTGAGTTACTGCTGAGGGATGAGAAAAGTGAGAAATTTGGTTGCCAACTTGCTCCATGTTAGGGGTTGAAAGTCCTAGAAATGCAACATTGATACCAAAAATTCACAAGTTTCATGGGGTTTGCAAAGGCTACAATGCTTCCATGCTGGGGCTTAAGATAATACAAGCATGGGAGATTGCCAGGGCTCTTCAATGCTTAGAAATGCTGAAGTGTGAAATTGTGAAAAATTGCGAAACTACTAAGATTGTATCACTGTAAAAATTCTCAAACCTATAAATGGTGTTTGGGTTTTGGTTTTATAGGTTTTAGGCTGTGAATGATGCTACAAAATGGTTGTAATTTGGTTGTAGTTTAGCTACATAATCATTGCAAATTGGTTGTCAAATTGCTGTAACTTTTTGCCTTGTACAAGTGAGATGGGTGCCAAAATTTGGGGGTTAGTATGTATAGTAAGTGCTAAACCCCCATGGCCATTTGATTTACTATAAATAGTAACAAGGGCACATCTTCTATGCTGGAGATGAATCTTACATGTTAAGCCTTCTACCATGCTTATTAAAGTGGTTGACCAATGTTGGAGTGCATGGAGTGATGAAATTTGGCTTTTGTGGCTTCNAAAACAATCCATTAAATTGCCATTTTTGACCTCCAAGCCAAAATATAAATACTAGATGACTTTTTTTTTTACTTGAAGAATGAGTCTTTGACTACTTATGAGGCATTTTCCAACTCCAAAAGTATGAAGTATGTGAAATTTCCTCTTATGGGTTTCAATCTTCACATTTACAATGAAGTTTTACCTTGGGTTTCATAGGGCGAAAGCTACATGATAAAAATTGGTCATAACATGTAATTTTTTGTGGTGTTTCATTATGTTCTTTCTTTTCATGATAGGTTTTAAAGAGATATAGATACTTGAAAATTGCAATGAATTATTTCTAATCTATTTCTTCATCCTTCTAATGTATAATTATTTTCTCTACATTCCACCATGGCTTAACATCTTCTAACTAATATAGAGCTAAAGAGGTATTCTCAACACTAGTGCAATAAAAAATTCAAAATCCTCTCTTCAACTCCTTCATCCATTCCATAGTAGTAATGGCTTCTTCAGATTCTTAAAAGGTAGGAGTATTTAGCCTCCTAAAACTATAAATTAATTGTCTCTGATCTTTCTTATTTCCTTCATAGTTTGACCCCTCATTATGATTGATAAGTAACCATTTTAGTCAACCGCAATATCGCGTATGTGATATTGCGTATGCGATATCGTAGCCTGTCTCTTCATCTATAAATAAGAGGTAGATAGTTCCAATAGGGGGATTTTTAGTTTTTAGTTTTGATTTTAGTTTTTGTTTTTCCTCTAAACCCTTTTCCTCCCAGTGCATGCCCGTAGTGTGATGATTGTAATTGTACAGCATCCTTATTCAAGTGTGACGTACTTGGACACGCACATGACCAGAAATAAAGATCAAGATTACTTCATCATTGCAGCATTCACCTAGCTTAATTATTTATTTAATTGTTATTTACTACTTTCTTAGTTAATATCTCTTCATCCTAAAATCCTAGTAACACGGAATGAGTACGACTTGATTACGAGAATTTAAGTGTGACTACTTGGTAACCCAATAGCGTACCTATGATTTGTGTTTGGTAATCCCAGTGGTAGTCATGCACAAAGTCCAAGATGTGTATGGATGATTGAGGAATGGATACTCATCGCACTTAGGCTAGCTTAGATTCTCTCTCACCCTTCTCTCTTAACTTAGTTAATATTATCTTCCATTGCTTTTAGGAGTAGCATTAGCATAGAAACACATCATACACCTCACTCTGGACTTTATTAACATTAGCAGGGGTACCTCGCCACTCATCAATGATTATTATCATTTGGATTTTAAAGTTAAATTAACAATTTATCAAACACCTAATTTTAAGTTGCTTGGGAATATTGGAAATTTTTGGATGGAATATCATTGAACTTGTTCCCCTTATTTTATACTAAATCATATTTAGAAAATATCAAACATATCAAATAATGTATAAAAGAATTTAATATTCTCACATCCAATAAAAAATCCTTTCTTTGATGTCATGCATGTAACACCCATATTAATTATCTATAAAATCTTATAAATAACAAATAGAAATGCTAACAAACCCTACGAATCTAAATTTAACCTTAATTTACTAATTCAAAAAGTAGTTGTAGAATAAATAAAAATTACCCATTAGAAGCATAAATACAATATAGCAATATAATGTAACAAAATTTTTTATTACTTACATAAATAATTAATTAAAATTAATTTGAAAAAAAATGAAAATTAGTAGTACTCCAAAAATGTAGATGCCAAAAAATGTAACTAGTTATATTAGTAAAGAGTACATAATAATGATTCCAATGAGACTTATTTTACTTCAATCAAACATTTAGAAATAAAGATATTCATGTTTGAAGTTTATCAAATTAACTAATAATAATAACAAATTAATATATAATAAACTAATATTATTTTTCTCAAACATATAATGCATGCCAAAATGAAAAATAATCCTTGCAATGTCATAATCCAAATGGCATATATGGTAATTTCATATCTATTATATTTTATAATTTATTCATAAAAATAGATAAATATCTCATATATTCAAAAGTGTACAATGTTTCTACTTTACAAAATATAAAAAATTTATTTTTCAAATATAGAGAGTCCATCTTGTATAGAATTGATCCATTTGTTATCCCATGTTCCTCTTCTAAAGTTCCTCTACATCAAAATAAAAGAAGAGTTAAAACCACTCAAATAAGAAAGGTTATTTTATTTCCTTATTCATGGAGCATAAAAATTTTGGACCAAAAGTCTCAAGATACATGCTAGACAAAGATTTTCAATTAAATATTCAAAAATTTATTGAAGTCCAAAAATGCCACAAAATTTTTTTAAATCTAAATATTTTATATTTTATCAAGAAATATCCGAAGGCTAGGTCCTGGTTATTCTCATTATCAAAAGGATTATACTAACAAGTCTTGGAATAGACTCACTATAACATTAGATTATCCTGTTAATTATTTAATATTTAAAGATGTCATAAAATCCAAAGATTATATAGTTTATCCAAGCATCTCCGAGGGCTAGCTCTTGATAACTCTCACTACCAAAAGAATATACTGATATGTCTTAAAAATAACCTTACTATTATCATCGAAGAATCATTGTGATCCCAAATGAGCCACTCATGGATAAGTCTTGACAATAGCCTTACTACTAGCATCATTAATAGGCGAGACACACATATCATCAGAAGGATAGGTCTTGACTATGCCTTATTGTATACCACTTAATGCCATGGTCTCAACTAGTTTTCTAGCCTCAAATGAACTTACAAATCAAAATGTAAGGTACCAAATGCATCCAAACCATTGTTTCCATGGGCTAGATCCTATTAAGGAATATTCCACTACTACATGCAAATAGGGGCATCTAAAAGATTCATAGCTTTCGTTACCAATTGAGAAAACCCAACCACACACACACATAGAGACACACACACACACATATATATATATATATAAAATATTATTTTATGATCCAAATCCAAAATAGAAAAAAGTCCATAATGGTCAAAATACCACAAAATTCTTGCAAATTCTTACAATAGACTTTGACTCTACCCTAAACTAACATGCCAAAAAATTTTCATAGACTAAAATAAGACATCCTAAAGGCCATAATCTATTTATAAGTAAAAGAATCACATGCATCATGAAACTATGGCTTGGTACATGTTTAGAAATAAAAGAACCAAGCTACAACTGGCTTTAAAACAAAGAAACTAGATAGAAAATGATTTTGGTATGAAAGAATAGTAAATGAAAGGGTTTTCATTTTTCAAAAAAAAAATTAAGGTAGTGAAAAAATAAAAGGATATATATAACATATGCATATGATACAATTTGCAAATAAACAAAGATCTAGCTCTTCATAGAGGAAAATGATGAAAGAAACTCATGTATCCAACCCCATTTTGTTGGGATAAGGCTAGGATGATGAGGATATGATACTTGTATAACATATTTGTTTATGTTTTAAATTTATAAACTATGTTTTCTTTTCTCACATACATGTGATATGAATCACCTTTGATTTTTAATTAAATAATTTTTTTATTAAAAACATTTTCATAAGTTGATTTCTTCATTTTCTTTCTAGGCTGATGAATCGTGGTTTGCCAAACCCCGATATTGAGTACGCGATATCGTAGCCTAGATACGATATCATATACACGATATCATGATTCTTGTGTTAGCCTATAAATACAGCACTTAGGTGCATAGTGAGGGAACAAATTAGATTGTTAGAGAGTTAGAGTTCTTTTCTTTTGGTAGTTTAGCTTTCAGTTATTCTCAGTGCATGCCCATAGTGTGATGTTTGTAATTTTATGGCACCTTTGTTCAAGTGTGACGTACTTGAACATGTGCATGACCAAAAATAAAGATCGAGATTACTTTCATCATTGCAGCATTCACTTAGATTAATTTTATTGTTTTAATTATTTAATTATTTAATGTTTTCTTTAATTACAATCTGATTTATTGTTATTTACATTTTGTATCATTAAACGGAATGTGTACACCTTAATCATGAGCATTTAAGTGTGAATACTTGGTACACCCAGCAGTAATCCAACAAATTCCAAGACATGTATAAACGATTAAGGATAGATACCATCATCATAGGCTAATTTAGGTTTTACTCTTATTGTTAATTTAATCAATTTATCTTCTTTGTAATTAGGTGTAACATAGAGTTAGGACAACATCATGTGCCTCACCCTACACTAAACCATACGTGATAAAGCTACTACTAGTCCAAATGGGAAGACAGCGAACTGTAATCAACGTATAACTATCTAGATGCCACAACTAGTCCATTCGTAGAGTTCGACCAGATCGTGCGTACATGCTCATATTCATATGGTTGAGCGTAGGGGTACCTTGTCACTCATCAATGGCACTATTGTTGGGGATGGTGCTAGTTATCTAGATTAGTTATATCATACAAGATCATTGTAACAACTTATTAACAATATATCTTGTAGACAAAGAAATTAAATTCAATTAAGTTACACAATTTACGACAATGTCTCTTTCACAAGATAATGATAATGCAACATCTAGTGAGGAAATTCATTGAATAACCAATGAAAGTTATGATGAAGAAGAATTTTGGAGTACTCAATCTTATGCAAGAGTTTCATATGTTCATAGACACCCCAATGATACTCAAGGGGTTTTTTCATCCAACCCAAACACTTCTAGTGATGATGGGACATCCCCTAGAATAAGGGGGCCCATAAGGCCTAGGACCTTCTTAATGGGTAGAAAGAATACATCAGGCGATTATTGGGAGACTTACAAAAGTCATGACAAGCCTTCTAGTTCCCTCTCTTCCTCTGCTCTTTCAACGTTGGGTTGTCACCCAGATGACTATTCCTTAAGGGGTTGATGTAGAAATAAAAATTGAACCCATGGGAAAAATCAAGAATGCCAACATGAACACAGAAAACATTGTCCCAATTCATGAACTCACAACCTACTTAGTGATGATGAACCCCTGTTGGCCACTAAGAGCCTAATGCATATAATAGAGGCTATTTAGATATCTTGTAAGCATCGCAAGGAAAGTCATCTATCCAAGCTTCATTTAAACAACTTTCCTAAGTTCTCAGGAGGCTATGATTCAAATCTGCAAAATCATTTACAAGCCTTCTATGATTTCTATGTATGGAACAACATTGAGAATGGGTGGAAAAGGCTTAAGCTCTTCCCTATGACACTTGTTGGCCAAGCTAAAGTGTGGTATAGGTCTTTAAAACTAAATTCAATTTTCCATTGGCCTACAATGGTAAACCTCTTCAACGAAAGATATCAAACCTATGCAAGAATGTCAGCCTTGAGGAGACAAATCTAAGAGTGGAAACAAGGGCAACATGAACCCTTGGACATGGCCTTAGAAAGATATTACTCTTTGTTAAATAAATTCCTAGGCCATGGGTTCTCCAAGGAAAGTCTAATGTATCACATCATGGATGGGCTCTATAATGAAACAAGGGAGACCCTAGGGATGTATGCCCCAAGTCAACTATATGAACTATGAACCCATCAATTCCAAGAGCTTATTAAGTAAGTAGAAAAAGAAGAAGGAGAAATAGCCAAATGGGAGAGTGTTAAAAAATGTCAATAGGACCAAACTCTTGAAATAACAGAGGTCCATAATTATGAAGAGGAGAAATCGACTCACCTTGAGGAGGTAAAACCATCCCTACCTTTGCCAATACTAAAATCACTAGATGAAATCAAGGCAAAGATCAATAAGATGATAGAGTGTATACATGAAAAATGTGGAGAATATGTAGACATTATTAGAGGGAGACCCACATAAGATAACTTTAATGACCAAAACAAATAGAGGATACCAAACCTAAAAATAGGATAGAACATCATTTGATAATTAGAAAGAAGGGCTAAAGAAAATGAGGATAGGGGCTCAACCACAAATCATAAGTATCAATGTGATGTTTGCCTATACGATCATTTAAAAGGCCAATGCCTAATCTTGTCACATCTACATGAGCATTCAGAAAGAATGTTGCATCCAAATTTCATATAAAAGTCCATGGTTAGGCACATCCTTGTCCCACAACTTTATGGGCAATTTCACAACTCATCGTACTATCTGTGGGAAAATTCTTACTAGCCTTAGTACTATGCTCAACCGTAGTGGAAAAACCGCCTAGTTGTGGTGGAGGTCATCACCAAACTAGCCACACCCTTCATATCACCCAAAACCAAGTGCTTATTATGTTCAAAACACTATTTCTCCAACTAGATCAACATCCTCTACTTCACCTCATCGTTATCACTCTCTCGAGTATCATCAATCCATGTCCTCTCCTATGAGACTACCACCTCATGTTCTTTACACTCCTTACTCTCAATATTCTCATCCTTCACCTCCTTCTACGTTGCCACCAGTTGTACCAAAATTTTTTGCACCATAGCACCAACCAACGAACATTACTTGTGTTGCTACTGTTAATAGCAATGAGAGTCCTTCATAATGTTTGAAGAATCCTTTCTTTAGGCATGGCCTTAGAAAGAGACAACATGATTCTAAAACCACTACATCCTCCAACTCAACACAAGCCCAACATAGTGATACACCTTCCTCTTCAAACTTAACACCTCCTATTACCTTATCCAGGTTACCAATTAATACTCCAACAATCATGTGACCCAATGAATATAACAACGTGAGGAGACATATCGATCCTTGCATACCGTATTATGGTCATGGGTGCCATAGTGGGTTAGCTTCTTATCACATGACCACATCTTATAATTTTCTCCACTATTCCTACTTTAATCAAGTGTGTGAACCCCAATTTGGGTACGTTCCTACCACTACACCCAAAGAGACCTAGTAGTTTGGATATGACCAAACCCCAATATTTCCAACATGCATAGATCCTAACTTTCCATTTATTAATTCTCATCATGATCAAAGTTTTAGTCATGGGGAATACCCCCCATTCTAACAAGAAAAATTAGTAAATGTTTTTTCTTTCCTTTGGTTTTAAATTTTTTTATTTTTTTTATTTTTTGTTTTCTAAGTTCTCATTTTCCAATTTGTCATTTTATCTTTTTATGGGTAATCTCATCTGTGAATAAAATACTCATGTAACCAGTTAGTTGAGGCATTGTTCTATGGCATCAAGTCACAAGTGACTAATTATTTGGATAGTGAGCCCACAACATCCACCCATCCATTCTGTTAAGAAGAGGTTCTTACTCTGGGTATGATGATATTCTTGATATCATCAAAACTTAAAGTAACTATGTACTCATTATGCCCAAAGCAAAGAGTGACAGACTAAGAGGGAATGGCAAGGGTGTGACATCAAAGGAACTTATGGATTTTCTTTGGCAACATCTGTATGTGCTATCATGTAGCTTGGTTGTACTAAGGTCCTTGTAGATCTAACGAACAATGGGAGTAAGAGTTGTAATAAAGGAACTCAATGCTATTATGGGGGGTTCCACTAGAAAGACATGCACCCATGCCTAAAGGTTGGCAACTTCTTTGGATCACCTTTGGAAAGACCAAGTATAAAAGCGACCAGAAGAAAGCGAAAAAGAAAAGAAAGAAGTGAAGCAGAAAAGAAAAGCACAAGAAAAAAACATGCTAGAAACAAATTTAAATCCCTCCTCCCTTGCGCAAAACGCCAAGTAATCATACACCTTACTTTCATGATGCTCTTATGGTTGTCTATCATTGGGATGAAACAATGCGATGACAATGATCAAAGGTATGAACTTGGTTTTGATCTTGGATCAAAAGGCTAATGGTACTTTAATCACGCATAACACATAGGATTCATTATGCCCAGGATAAGTTACCTCATGTCCCAATCTCTACAAACCCTTCTACAATTTATCTCATCTCACGGTCTAGGTACTTCTAACTTGTGTCTTGTGTGGCATAGAATTCGTACCTCATAGTGGTGGTACTTAACATGTGTGTCTTTTGTTGCATAGGTGTGGGTTGCATTTAACCCTTCCAATGCCTACAGACATTTTAAGTTGTGGTTACGCAAGGGCATTATAGGTTGGAACCTGCTTTGGGGAGGATCCACTTGCATGACTTTTGTAATTTGTACGTGTTGCACACCACCACATCATTTTATACCCTCCAAGTACTCCATTGCCAAATCTATTCTTTCCTTTGTCATCATTTTAATTGAACATTTCTTAGAACCATTACATGTCCTTTTTCCTCATCAATTTCAAAGAACTTCATTATATGACTCCACTTCATTACACTTTTGGTGCCTCAATTTCCCCTTGCCATTACCCCAGACCTTTCGAATCTATCTCAAATCCTTTAATTCTAGCCCTAAAAACTTGAATAATCATCAATTCCACTAAGTACCATATCTTGGTTGGGACATGATATCAGGTACCCAATATCAGGTCCAACGCGATATCAGGTACGCGCTATCATGTATGTGATATAATGTCCATAAAAAGTATATATAGGGGACCCTCGTGCACTACACATGTCATTTTCAATAGTTGACATGAGGGGAGTTTCTCAAATTTTTTTCCACGATTTTCAGAGCTTTGTGAGTCTAAATTCAACTTCCAATATTTTTCTCTTCGACACTTCAATTTCTTTTCCGATTGAACCTAATTAAACCCAGGGTGTTCAACTTAGTCATGGGGAAGATGTACTATAGAACTTGCACATAATTTTTTCAAAATTTTCTATCACCCAAAGGATATCATAGGGGTAAGTACTATCAAAAATTCATGCCAAACTAATTTTCTCCCTTTACCCAAGTCATCTAAGTTATTATATGTGTTACCTAAATAGATCAAGTCCAACATTAAACTTTTACGGCAACTTCCTTGAAAAATTTCTAACTCAAGAATCACAATAAGTAAATAATTAAACATTTATTAAAGGAAATAAGGTATAGGATAACCAAATTTCTTTAAATAACCTTACTAACAATTGGTCCTTATGTGATTACAAATGGCCCCTAAAAGAGGATAGTAGGGAGGACCTTCTCAAGGTGCAACTAAATTTCTAAGAGGAGGCAAAGGCCAAGGACCTCATGAAAAACATGCAAAGCAGGAGGCACAATCATTCAACATCTATTAGGAAACTTCTATCACTGCAAAATCTAGCCAAGCAAAAGGTGGAGAGGTCAGGGCACCAAAACAAGGACAACACCTCACATTGTCCCTAGAATGTATTCAAGCCATTCAGGAAAAGTTCACATCCTCTACCATGATTGTGGAACTTAATTTTGGGCCTTTTATGAATTCGCCCATGACTAGTCAAGAATCTACTTAAGGGATCTCCAATATGGCCCATCCTCTTGGAGAGTGGAGAGTGGTATTTGGGTGAAACATATTAGTTTTGGCACAATAAAGAAGAGGGCACCACCATTGATATTGGTAGAATTTCAGTTGATTTCTCCACAAAGGCCATTGTAGAAGTTTTGAATCTTCCAAATGGAGGGCCCAAAGTTACTCATTTGTCCACTCACTCTAATGGAGATGCAAGAAAAGTATGGTTAAAAAGGGCATATGGCAAAGAAGATAAGACATATGGAGAATTAACCCTTGAAGAGAGGATTTATTTTAAAATTGGCACCTATCATATTTTCCCAACAAAGGGTTTAAATAGAATTTCTACTTATGCGACAAGAGGAAGTGCAATTCTGATGGATTAGTTTGATGCCAATTTGCCTCATCTATATTTAATAGAAATATTAAGGTGGTTTGAAGAGCAAAAGATAGGCAAGTTTGCATTGCCCTTTCTGTGTCTAATTAGGAAGCTATGCCAATGTGCTGGAATTCTGGGGTACACCAATGACGTCCCTAGAAAAAAGCTTAGAATGCTTCATATGTTGAATTACTCAAGCCACCAGCACCAAGAAAAAATTTCGGTGAGACATTGGAGCATGAACAAAAATAGACGGTTGGGACCACTGCACCTCAAAAAATAGGGCCTAGCTAACAATAAGAAGTAGGGCCTAGCACACAGCTCATAGGCCAGCAAGATCAATAACCACCATCACCACTGCAAGATTACTGACCATTAATGAGCCATCTTAGGGCCATCGCTGAGATGGTCAGTTGGGGGAGCAGAGACAAGGCCAATCTCTTCAATGTGATTGATGATGTTGTACGACCAACCATATCAATTGATCCTACAAGGGGTGAAGTCTCAATTCAATCAGGAGGTGGGGAATCACACTAGTCACAACAGATCTCTAGAAATGCTGCATCATTCCAAGTGTAATTAGAAACTAGTGAAGGTGCCACAATGGTGGTCATGCAACACCAGGATGTAGTTGGAATAACAGAGGTGGTAATAGAACACATCAAAGAATTTTTTAATGTTCCTATTGTGCCACTAGCAGATCTAACTAAAGCAAGAGATGCTCAATTCCTAACTAGTCCTTCGATGACTCCCGCTGTGCATGAGGATGTTCTTGATCATTTACTGTAGATAGGGTAGGTAATGACTTCTTTGTTTGAAATTATTGATAATGTCACTATAGTATAGTCAAACCTCATTAGCACTAAAGGGAAGCTGATCATGGCTAAGGTTAGTGCCAAACATGCAAAAGCCTAATTACAAAGACTTCAAGAAAGGTTCATCACCCTACAAGCTAAACAGTGGGATCTGTCCTAATTTTTTGTAGCCTATCAATTAAAATCCTTTAAAATAGAGCAACTAAATGAATTTTTAATGGAGAATAAAAGGGTGGCAATGGAAAAAGAATAGGCTGATTAGGATGCTTCAAAAGTCACAAGCTCAAATGTATGCACATGCCAAAGCTCTCAAGGCCCTACAAGAGGAGAATAAACTACTTGCTACTGAAAATATTTGGTTGATAACAGTTGAGAAATAGAAGAACATTCTCAAAGAAAGTTTTCAACAAATGCAAGAACAACTAGTTCGGATCAACCAAGACATGAATCACTTGGCCAGGGAGAATAGAACCCTCTCCATGGAGGAGGTCTATGCCATCTGACAAAAGACAACCATAGAAATAAGTGCATGGAAAATGAGGCCAAGAAGCATGAGAAGTTAAAAGAACACTTTCATGACTAATGAGACGTGACATGCACTGTGCCGCGATATCGCATCCCATGCGATATCCCGTATGTGATATCGCCTCTTTCCCTACGATATTGCGTATGCGATATCACGGTCTGCCGCCATATCTATAAATAAGAGGCGGCACTCCCCTTATTTCCCAATCCTAGCTAGAAGTAGCGAAGCTCTGGCAAATTGATCACTCCAAAGTTAGAATTTTTCCCATGTGCCCGCAGTAGAAGTCCTAGAGTGAACGACTCTTTATTCGAGCAGCTTGTAACCTGAACCCAAGTTGTGTACGGTAATAAAGACAAACTTGATTGGATAAACCTTGCAGTACATGGTTTTTTTTATTGTTATTTATTTA